>JASAND010025974.1:0-25650 GCA_030248195.1 Trissonchulus latispiculum | reverse complement strand
CGGTGATACTCCGGTAGGCGCACACCTTACAATTTTTCGCAGTTGACAGAAATGCTCTACTCCGGTAGGCGCACACCTTACAAAACTGAGGGTTTACTGTAAAACGCTCTACTCCGGTAGGCGCACACCTTACTAAATTGAAGGTTTACTGCAAAACGCTCTACTCCGGTAGGCGCACACCTTACAAATAGTGATTTCTTGTCGTCGTACTAAGCTAAATTTTCAATTAATTTTTGAAGATTTAAATTTTAATTTGGCATCAAATCTTAAATCTTCAAAAACTAATTCTGGGCAAATTACTTTTCGCGGTTCTCGGACTCCCCCAGATGCCCTCCCCCACCAATTGGCGGATCGGATAGGAAGGTGATTTTGGCTGCCGATCCGATCCGATCCACATCACTAGTAACCGTGCACCGTGTATATAATTTAAATCTAATTATTTCCCTATTCTACCAGTAGTGTCTCATTTGCGCGCACGAATACAAGATTTAATTTAGATCAGTCCCATTTGCGCGCAAGTCCCATTTGCGCGCACAAGTGTTAAATATGATAAGTCTAACTATATGCTAAAGAGTCTCGTTTGCGCGCAGTTCCCGTTTGCGCGCACGTCCCATCAAATTTGGGTTTTATTCATTTATGAATACGAGATACTTCTTTAGAGATTAACAATGTGTGAATTTAACTTTACCCATTTTATACACTTGCAGCAATCAAAGTAGATATACCTCTAAAACCATTAATCATTAAAAAGTTAAACAGATACATGCCTGAGGGACATTCTAGATGTCGTTTTGTAGCTTTTGAGATGCTCTAACGAACTAATTCAAAATTGGTGTAAAATTAATACTTTAATTAATCAACTAATCACTAAAAAGTTATTAGTAATAATATATAACTTTTATGCAGCGGGCCCCAGTACTGTCCGCAAAAGAAACTGCCGTAAGGTCAAAAGATTAGTAGAGGTCAAATTGGTTTGCGCGCAAACGCGACTTGCGCGCAAATGGGACACTTGGAAGTTTTGTAAAATGCGTGCAATTGAAAGTGACTGCGCGCAAATGGGACGTGCACGCAAATGGGAGTGAATAATTCTACCAGGTTGGTTGCCCGTCGAAGTCATTTCCCCCCTAGTTGTATATGTAATTACATGATACCTAATGACATTACTTCCGAATTGTTAATGTATAAGTAAGTATTTGCGCCAAGATTACAGTATATATGCACTTTAAACAAAAAGCACTAACGACTCCAAGAAATCACTATTTGTAAGGTGTGCCGTGTGCACCTCCCGGAGTAGAGCGTTTTACAGTAAACCCTCAGTTTTGTAAGGTGTGCGCCTACCGGAGTAGAGCATTTCTGTCAACTGCGAAAAATTGTAAGGTGTACGCCTAACGGAGTATCACCAGCCTAATCATTACAAATCTGATAGTGCAGTAACGTCTGCCAAGTGCCAGGAAACATAGTCACGGAAGAAGCATTCATAATTTGTCACCTTACCTTACTACGTACGTAGTCAGTAGTCACTATAATATCCAAATTTACTGAAGGTTAGAAGACTTTAAGAATGGGATTTGGCTACATAGGTGATCACTGCCCACGGAAATTTATTTTAGAGCAAGTATATAATTTGTTCTCATTCCAGAAAAATAAGTTTTATGAAAGAATCTACTAAAGAAATCGACAGCTTAATCTTATGTGAAGAAAGAGAAGAATTGAAATTTCTGTATCCGTAATCCATCTCCAATTCTTTTTGTAGAGATTGCTGTCAACGCTTTTGTTCACAGAATCCCACAAAATGGAATTCAGTCTAATACTAACTTAGATGTTCTTCATTGAGCACAAAAGGTAAATCTGTTTACAACAAAGTGCCGAGGAACAGTAGTTGTTGCAAGGATTTAGCCAATTGTCGGCTAATACAGTCACATGACTTTGAGTCTCTATTTCTATTGGCTGTTAAAATCGTCTTACTGTAGCCTTTGGATAAGACTTAACTGCTACTTCTTTTCAAAAGGGATATCTCCCGTTCCCTCTCTCAATGTGCCTTTTAGTCTGCGCAACCGTGAATGTGAAATAGAAACCTAAGGTGTTTTGTTACGTTCCGTCACATTAAGATGATTCAATTTTATTTTGGGTTAAAGACTCCTTCTTATCTGGTATATTATGCATAATTAACTTGCATTATTTTTGCTTGACAATTGAAACATTTAACGAATACATTTGTTAGGTATTTGGTGTACTTACATATATCATAGCTTTGTTGTAAAAGTTGTAAAAGTTGTACATTTGTCAATTATTGATGACTTAAATGATTAATTGCACCACATTATTGATCAATTGCAACCACAGTTTTCTTAGGAGGCGGGGCAGTTGTTCAAGATGTCGTTTTTCAAGCATGAAATCAGGGCTTAATTTTTCTGCCTAAAATTTGACTGACATGCATAAACATATCATTGGAAAATTTCTAAATGAGGGTGGAGTCCGAATATCACAAGATTTTGTTAACTTTTGCTAATCGTTCAAACCAACTAAATCGATGTGCTGTCGCCGATTTTTGTGGCTGTAACCGAATCTCATTTATATCCATATTCGACTAATCGTGCAAGCTATGTAGTATAAGCTTGCATGTTGTCCATCCTGAGCTTCAAAAGGTTGTTAGAAAGTTACTCAGTCTAAAACTGAGTTTAGATTCTGGAGGTGTCTGTATCGTTGAGCCCCCTTTCCACAGTTCAATGTCTTGACAACGTGACTTCATTAATAGGAGACTTCATCCGTTGTAATGTCTACCAGGCTTTGAGACTCCTTCTGGCAATTTGTTTGAGTTGTTTGTGACCAACCTTATGGCCAGTTTCCTGTCTAACACTTTGCCCCTTTGGAAGATCATCACATTGCGATGTCTAATGCAGCAAACAACAAATAACAAGAGCTGAGATTTAGTATATATAATTGCTTTTAACCACGTTGAGTTCGAATTTCAGCCGCAAAATTTTTCATTTCGCGCAATTTAACTTTTTTGAATTCGTAAGGGAGGGAGAACCAAGGAAAATCGACTGCCCTGTTGTCTTCGAGTTTGCTGTAAAGTTGCGTATTGGGGTTTTCGAGATGGCAGAACAAGTATCAGAAATCTGTTTTTCAATTCAGCTTTCCGTGAGCTCACGATAAGCTGTAACATGTAAGATTAGAACATGTGCTAACGGAAAGCTGAATCGAAAACAGATTTCAGATACACTATTTAGCGACCCCGAAAACTTATATGCAACTTTTCAGCAAAATCAAAGGCAACAGTTGAATAAGGCCACACAGCAAGCACTTAAGACAATTGCCTAAATATAAACCAGAGTCCTCTCGACATCACAACGTTTCATCAGCCAAATTTTTGTGTTTGGTTGGAGTATTTAATTGCTTTTTTGCTGGAAAGCCTTACTGAGGATGCTAATTTCAATTTAGTTCCATAGGCGGGATGCCTCAAATCAGTCGCATCTCGCATCTAATGTACGTACATTCCGATATTTGCATCAATCGTTTCGAAAAGCAACGGTAGAACAACAAGAGGAAAGCTTAATTTTTAGTTATAGCTGTAGCTAGCTGGTTCCAACCATTATTTTCCGTTTCTGTCATGTAGATGTTTCAGCGATGCAAAGTTGACCTTTTTTCGATTCTGGAAATGCCTGTTGTTCCGCCATCCGACTGTTTCTGCGCGGGATGTGGGCGTCCTATTTATGATCGATATTTATTTCAAGTTTTGGACAAATCGTGGCATGCTAGTTGCATAATCTGCTCGGACTGTAACTGTCCCTTGACTGATAAATGCTTCTCAAGAGATGGTCAACTTTTTTGCAGAGAAGATTTTTTCCGGTGCGTAATGCAAAGCAAATGTTTAATTTTAGCTTTTTTGCGGAAGTTTTCGACTACATTTTTATTATTAGCAAGACTGATGCTGATGATTCTGTTCTTCCCGAATACGTGTGTATATAATATTCATTTATTAGGAAGGTGGGGTTTAAAACAAACTCCAAAGAGAGACGGGGCACCAACATTCAGCGAGACTGCTCATTGCGGGACTGGAGCAACCCTTTCCTCAAGAAAGCACTCTCCCTTCCAGTTCCCGCCTAGTCCACCTTTTCTTACTGGGGGCCCTTTCAAGAAAGGGTTGAATAGAGTTAAAATTAACTCGATCGTTTTTCATGTATGAGTTAAAAGAGGGAGAGTTCAACTTGAATGCAGTTAAGCGAGTTAGAAGAGTTAATTTGAACGCCACTGTACTCTGCCCTTTCTTGAAAAGGCCCCAGTGTTGGCAAAACTCGACCGACTGAGCTACAATTGGAAGTTCAAGTGGGTATCAACAATTTTGATATATATATGTCAAATAATAGTCATAGTCTATATATGTCATAGTAATTTCTGTATTCAGTAAATACTGTATTTACTGGCCAATTTCAGTAAATACAGTATTTACTAGTAAGAATGGTATTTTCTTTAAACTTCCTATCTTTACACGTAAATACCATTTGTACTGACATTCGTCCAGTAAATACTGTATTTTCTAGTAATTTCTGTATTTTATGTTTAACGCCTTTGCCTACTGTGTGTGGCTAGGAAAACAAACAGCATACCGACGTCATAATCATCATAGGATAGGTCATACATAACCACATAATGTGCAAAAGAGGGTGCATGAAGACAAATTTATGAAGTTAAGTAAATTACAAATTATTTTAATGTTACAAAACAGATTAATCATAATGAATGGTGCATTAATTTTAAAATTAATAAATAAAATTAATAAAAGTTATTTATATAATGGTTTAAAATCTGCTTAAGTTTTCAAAGCTAAAAAACTCGCAAATAGCAATTTTAAAAGTTTAAGCAAACGTTTATTTTAATAACATGGGGCAAAACGTTTACGCAAAATTAATTGTTAATTAACATGTCGGAAAAACCTGTTTTTACTGTGCTAATTTTACGTGAAAGTATTTGTGATTTTGTAAACGATATAATTTATTTAAGGTCAGAACTTACCCTATGACTTTGATTATGACGTCGGCTTGCCCTTTGTTTTCCTAACCACACACAGTAGACAAAGGCGTTAAACATAAAATACAGAAATTGCTAGAAAATACAGTATTTACTGGACGAATGTCAGTAAAAATGGTATTTACGTGTAAAGATAGGAAGTTTATAGAAAATACCATTCTTACTAGTAAATACTGTATTTACTGAAATCGACCAGTAAATACAGTATTTACTGAATACAGAAATTACTACGACATATATATATATATATATATATATATATATATATATATATATATATATATATATATATATATATATATATATATATATATATATATATATATATATAGTATAGTTATGAGGTACTGCCATAGTCTATACCGTCTTACAAGGTCCGCTCTCGTTTGCAGTAGCAAACTAGCGGCGGCATGTCTCTTTTAGAGTTTATTCCTGAACTAGTTTAGTTAGCTGCAAAACTAATTTATGCTATGTTGCGGTAATTGCCTCAATTGATGTAAAGATGGAGTGGGAGGCCCCGCCAATGTGACCCTGTTAATTTGTTATTGTTAAATACGTTAATGATGCGTGTACGTCATATATTTGCTCAAACCGGTCACGCTCGGTCTCCGTCGTTTGCTTCCTAATCCCAACATTCTGCGCCAGAGACCTACCAAGCGCATTAGCAGTTGGCCAGTGGCCGACTGTTGATCAAACTCAAATTTACTGATTTTACAGTTCAAATGTGTTGTAAAATTTAATTTTGCTGCATAATATCGTGCACATGTTGCATTATAAACGTTATTTTTGATATGTACTACATTACTACAGATTTTCAGTTTATCTACATAAGATGTTGATACTTATGTAGCTCCAGCTTTTCGATACGTTCGTACTCATTTATCGTGGTTAGCGGTATTTTTCAATAAAATTTGCTAATTGCATGCAAACTTTAATTATGCTAACAACTTAGTTTTTAAATTTATCTAGTGGTCAACGCGTCTCATCAATTCATTGCAGTGCTCCAGCAAAATTATAACAGAATAAAGTTTCATTAGGTTGACGCCTAAAGTCCCGCGGCGAACGGCTAACAAACTGATCAACTTCAAACTCCGGAAGCCAACCATGATCGTTGATGAGACGAAGCAATAATTCCGTGCCGTGTAGCTGCATGGTTAAGGTGGTGGACTTCGGATCGGAAGGTCCGAGGTTCGATCCCCACCTTAGCCATAATAACGCTACATTGTTTCCTTGAGCAGGAAACTTAGGCTACAGCTCCGCCGGTCGGATGAGGCATAAAATTGGTGGACCCGTGTACTGTCTTGCAGGGGACAGGCAAGTTAAAGAACCCTAATCCGCTTATCGATAAGAGTAGGGCGCTGAGCTCCCGGCGGAAAGGCACCCCCTCCCTTGGGATCAACCAGTACCCTGCAACGCGTCCGCCTATCCCCTGCGAAGGGGTGCTAGGTGCACCAGAGTCACGCACTCAAAAATGGACACACCCCCGGGTTTGCTTCAGATCCCACCCATCTGCGCTAGGGGCTTGGAGCGTCGAAAGACGCTGTGCTCCACTGCTATAAGCATGAGCACTTAATGGAGGTTAGATAACCCTGAGCCGAAAGGCCACACGACGGGCTCCCTCCAGCATCCCACTGTGGGACGGCATCCAGGCGACATAGCAAGGGTCATACTAGATATGACTGATGGGGAGAAGCAAAGGTGGCAACACCAATCTATGCCTAGCGAGATTCCCGAACAGAGAGAGAGAGAGAGCAATAATTCCATACACAAGCTCTAGGAGTCATGATCATCCAATAACGGCAACAAATACGACTGATCCTTCAAGTCACAATTTGTAGCTTTCTAGATTTTTTCCAAATTTTTTAAACGATCTCATTAGCACCAACATCGTCTATCAGACCCGATTTAAATCTTATTGAAACTCTGACTGAGTCTTTACAAGATTGTATCGTCTTACAGTATGGATTTTTTGTTTCAGGAGATATGGTCGTAAGAAGTGTTCAGGTTGTGACATGGTGATCGGCTATGAAGAGCTTGTTAGGCGAGCCCGAGATAAGGTTTTCCATCTGCACTGCTTTAAATGTGGTGCCTGTGGAAAGCAGTTGGACACTGGTGAAGAGTTGTACATCATTAATGGTCACAAATTCTACTGCAAAGCTGACTATCTCAGCAGCAGAACAGGTAAGCAAGTAAACTTTCGTAATGAAGTAAATATTACAAGTTGACTAGTGGAGTTTTAGTGCTTGTGTTATGTGTTGTTAGGTTATGGGGTGTTGTTGTTAGGTTGCTAGGTTGTTGTTGTGCTGTTGTTTGTTATGTTGTTATTACGTTAGTGTTGTCAGTGTGTGATGTATGGAGTGTGTGTAGGAAGCTTCAAGCAGCATATATTTTGGATAGGCATTGGGCCACAAGGATACACTTATTCTTATTCAATATTTGTAACGACTTGTATTTGACCTGGGTCTTTTGTGACCCAGTTATTTTAAACTTGATCTATTGAGCTAAACTTTGGTACGGGTATATTCTCAAGTACGCTTCTGAGTTAAAATATAGCAGATTTGGGATCAGATGCGCTTTGCTTCCACATCCCGCTTTGACTTAAATTAACGATTGACTTGATTGGACAATAGCCAAATTTTTATTATAAGAGCACACTGAAGGCTGATGAATTCGGAGGTGTATTTGAAACCAGAATGACCAAATGGCTGACACCGACAGTGACTTCAGATTTGTGTACTATGGTCCCCTCCCCCTGTCTAAACCAAACAGTAAAATCAGAAATTTTTTGGTTTCCTTGTGAATTTGAAAACATAAGATTGCGCGAATGGAAAAATTTCGAGCTATCTGAATTTAGCGGATCGCAAATGTCACGGTGTGATTTTTCCCCCTTGAAAATTTTCCCCCCGGAAAAATTACACCGGTGTGGATTTTCCCCCCGGAAAATTTACACCGGTGTGACTTTTCCGGGGGGAAATTTTGCACCAATGCAAGAAATAATGCAGATTTCTGTTTATAAATTGAGTTTGACTCATAATCGAAGCTACTAATTATGCTTTGAAGATGGAATATGATTAGCGTAATCCGCCAAAATAATTATTCATTATAATAGTTCGACTGAGATAGAGATACAAAACTAAATCGAAATATATAATAAATAAAATTTCTTGAAAAATTAAAGGATTTGTAGGATTGATTAGAATCATTATTGTATTCAATTGCTTATTTTGCATTTGATAAACCTTAATAAGGATGAAATGCTTAAATAAATAATAACTTCTAATTTTTCTTAGGTTTTTAATATTTTGTTTGTTTTCTAAGTAAAAATAAATAAATTGAAATATTGTAGATTTTATAGCTCAAATCTGTATGTAGGGTATTGTAGGGTAAGAATAATAATAATCACTTAAATTAAAATTTATTTTTTAGTTTATTTTTGAAAGTTCATTGAATTAAGCTGAAATAAAAATTTCCAGTTTGCAAATTGAAATCTCAATTAATTGAAATTAATCTAAATTTTCCAAGTTAACTTGAATTTCAAAATTTCCCTAAGGAAAGATTTTCAAAGCTGTGGTTGAACTCAGAGACTAAAATTTCCAAAATTTCAAATGTGTTTTATTAATGCTAAGAAAGATACTTATTTGATAAGATTAGAAATTAGCAATGATTTAATTGAACTTTATTAGCTATTATTATTTAATTGAATGACTTTATTTGCTTTTATCGAATGCACTGATTGCTGCATATGATTATATATCTATGAAATAAACAAAATAAGTTTTAATTTGACCTTATGCCTTTTCCTGCTTAACGGCTTGGGCATGGAGATAAAAGTTTCCAAGCTTTAATTTATGCATATATTTTTACTTAGAAATAAAATCATAAAATATTAGTGCATAAGAAATATTAGAGTTGGCTTTTATCATAAAAATTTTCTTTATTATAAGGTTTATCAAATGCGAAATAAGCAGTAGAATATAACAATAATTTTAATTAATCCTTCCAAATTTCTTATTTTTAAAGAATTTTTATT
The DNA here is from genome assembly GCA_030248195.1 of Trissonchulus latispiculum. Taxonomy (NCBI): domain Eukaryota; kingdom Metazoa; phylum Nematoda; class Enoplea; order Enoplida; family Ironidae; genus Trissonchulus; species Trissonchulus latispiculum. The sequence goes on along the minus strand of JASAND010025974.1, from coordinate 16,592 downwards.
CATTATATATTCAATGAAGTTGATTTTGTATATGAGTTCCTAATTATTTTGGCATTTCAGCGTTTCAGACTAATCATATTCCACCATCAAAGCATAATTACATAGTTGCTACATATGAGTAAAACTTAATTCATAAACTGAAATCTGCATTATTTCTGGCTTTGGTGCAAAATTTCCCCCCGGAAATTTCACACCGGTGTAAATTTTCCGGGGGGAAAATCCACACCGGTGTAGTTTTTCCGGGGGGAAATTTTACACCGGGGGAAAAACTGCACCGTGACACTCACACCAAATGTACATTTCACAAGTTTCAAAACATTTTGAGAAGTGGATGAGTTAGAGCAAGAGTTTATAATATATGTACCAAGAGTCTCTCCCAATAGAATAAGCTTGCAAGATGCTCGCATTAAGGCCGAAATCTCCGGGAGGGGGCTTCTCAACGTGTAAACATGCTAGAACGAGCTCTTTTTAACTATATAAAACTTATATAGTTCGGTTTAGGTCACCTCTTGCAAAACCGGCAATAAAGCATCCTTGCCACGTTTATGCTTTTTTTATTGTTTTCCTATTTAATTTGGCGAAAACGCCCTTTTTTGAAAAATGTCAGCGTATGTAGCATGTTTACACGCTGAGAAGCCCTCCCCCCGGATCTTTTGCGCTTTCCCCCCCCCAGCCCTAACTTTTGATATTTTTGACCAATAACTTTGAAATTTGGTGTGGATGCATGCTGGAGGCTGATAAATTCAAAAATTAAAGAATTTTTAAATTTTTAAAAAATTTTTAAAAATTTAAAATTTTGGTTTGGTAAGGGGGGACCAAGGTGAACCAAAAAATTTTTTGAAAAACATTTTGCTGAAAACTTGCACACAGGAGTTTTCTGGGGCGCTGAGCACGAATCTGAAGTCCGTTTTTCGTTTCAGCTTTTCGTTAGCTCAGTATATATAAGCTAAAGTTTTAAGCTTAACATGTAAGCTTATACTGAGCTAACGAAAAGCTGAATCGAAAAACGGACTTCAGATTCGTGCTCAGCGCTCCAGAAAACCCCTGTATGCAAGTTTTCAGCAAAATGGTTTTCAAAAAATTTTTTGGTTAACCTTGGTCCCTTACCAAACCAAAATTTTAATTTTTTTAAATTTTTTTAAAAATTTAAAAATGTTTGAATTTTTGAATTCATCAGCCTTCAGTATCCACCCATGCGAAATTTGAAAGTTATTGGTCAAAGAAATTAAGAGTTAGGGCTGGGGGGAAGCGCAAAAGATCCGCCCCCCCCCCCCGAGATTTCGGCCTTAATGTTTCGAGCGTCTTGCAAGCTTATTCTATTAGGAAGAGCTGAGTGTCTTACTCTTGGTATTATAAACTCTTGGTTAGAGTTACAGAGTAATCAAGACCCTTTTGCTTTCACTATTTCAGTCAAATTAAATGTTGCAAACTGGCTGACAGTCAAAACAAATTAATTGTTCTATCAGGTGTTAAATTTTCGGTTGTTTAAGGTCAGCTTTCTAGTCTATAATCACAGAAGACCCGTCAATTGTTATGTAGAGACCTCCTGGAGAGACTGCACTTGATTCTGACAAGTGTTTGTGTGAAATCTGATAGTAATTCAGCCCAGGCAGATTGGCCTCTGCAAGACATCAAAATCCTATTTTTCTTCCATTTGAGAAGCTAATTTTCCAATCTGTTGCTTCTTTTGGTGCTCTTCATTTACTGGAAAGAAGCCATATAATTTGTTCTTTTCCGACTTCGCCAAAATATATAGATCTCAATGCAGCCAAATGACAACAAGACTAGCAGATGTGTGTGTATATTCGTTGACTTCTCGTGGTACCTTCTCGTGCCCCGAATTTCGTCAGAAAACAATGCAATAGAAGGCTTGGCGAACCTCTGCATGCTGCAATATCCAGGCCTGCACATTTCTGAAAAAAGAGGAGACATCAACTGCCGTGATGTCGACCACGCGGGGTCAGTTAACAGTTACACCTTCGGGTAATGATCATCGCCTTGTAATGCAACAAGTCGGACTCAAATGGGACACACTTTAAATTCGGGTTCTACGACCCACAAAACCCCCACGTATACAACGTTATCGTAAGATCGATGTCAAAAATGTTTTTGTTCCCCTAGGTCCTCCTTGGAAAAGTTAAAAATTCAAAAATTTTTATTGGCGCCTCCACGCCAGGTTTGAGATAAATTGTTAAGATTCTCCGAAGGTACATATCATCAAGTATAAACTACATATTTCCCTCTTCAATTGAGGCTGGAGGGAGGGAGATTGTTTGCTTGATTCGATATAATTTACAGCTTGTCATGAATGTGCTCAATATTTTCAACTGAATGTCTAAGTTGCCAAATGGTCGTGTTGTCGCGTCTTTAACCAGTTCAACGCTACCGCCATCCCTCGAATTTTTAAAACTGGATTTTTATGGGTATGGGTTAGACAAGGTTGGGTTGAGTACAAGTATCGCAACAATTCTTCGATTTCGCTAAATTCTATTTTTGCGATTCGTAAGGAGGGTGCCAAAGGTATCTGTCCCCAATGTTGCTGAAAAATTGCATACATGAGTTTTCTGGGTCGCAGAACACAAGTCTGAAAACAGTTTCTCGATTCAGCTTTTCTTCAGCTTGATATTCGCTTAAGCTCCAGGCTTTAGATGTTGGCATCGAGGAGAGTATCGAAACAATCGACTCAACGCTCCCCAACGGAGAAACAACATCCGCGTATTGTGGTCGGAGTACCGTTACGCAACCCTTTAGTGGTTTTCTGTTCTTCTCATGTAGTTAATCAGTCTTGATAATGCCAAGAATGCCAGAGTGTAACAGCGGACAGGTTCTGTATTCTGTTATACGCCTTAGCCAGTTGCTGAGTCATGCTCTACATGCCCACCACCCCCGCAATTGCATTCCGTCACTTCAACAAATACGCCCAGTATGCCTCTGTTCTCAAGCTCGGACCAAGCAGACAAACAGACAAACACCATGTGCTTGGGGGAGGTTCGGGGGGATTTCACGCTCCCCGGACCAAGAGCTCACCCTTCCCCCAGAGGGGTCCCTCACCCCCCCCCCCGCAATCCTGTTTTTTCCGGTTTTTTGGCCAAAAAGTCGGAAGAATCCGGTTTTTGGGCGACCCCCAAATTCCCCTCCTGCACATGTCTGCCTGCACAACACTTACCGTGGATTTCACCACAAAGTTTCAGAATAGAAGCAGAATAGTATAAGGTTAACTACAGGATTCCCATTCAAAAATCGGACTTAGCCTTCTGCTATTACGAAACCATTCTTAAACTTTTTTGTGCAGTCCTGGTTTAGACTAACAGAATTGTTTAGTTTTCAAGGTTCATCACGTATTATAAACATACGGCTACTGAGCATATACGCTTGCTTATATACTTATTTGCAGGGGCGGCCACCTAGGTGCGCAACTGTGGTGGTATATCTTTAACCAGCAGATCGCTGCTCAGTAGTTGATAGCAAAGAACCTGTCTGCTGTCATACTCTTATCTATTATGTACTTTTGAGAATGCAAATAACTTATTTTGTTGTATTTGCTGGTGCTACAGCACTGTTTAAAAGTGATCGGTACTCCTCGACCTCACACGTGGCTATTGAGGTGTGTTCCTTCCCAGGTTTGACGGAGTAGATGTACATTGTCCGCATCCAAATATACAGTACAATTAATTGCATAATGATGGCCAAATTGGCCAATATTTGTCTGTTTTATTTCCTGCACTATTTTGCTATTAAGCGCACGAAATTCCTTCCGGGTCATAAAAACTCGTTTTATTAGCTAATATTATAAGTTTTGTATGCAGTCGCCAAACAGATTCCTATTATAGTAACTGTTAGGGAACCGCAAGGGTTCTTTGTACATAAATCATAAGAATTAGTTTATTACTACAGTAATTTCACATTTGCGTCTTAGAGTTGCCTAATTTTACATTTAATAGGTAAAAACAAAATTACTGAAATTGAATTTTTGTGTTTGCCATTTCTCTATTGAATTGATATCCTTCGCTAATTTTCTACAGTTTCCTACTACAAATGCGATGGAAAATTTGATAGGAATTGAAGTCAAGCCAGTATAACGTTTTTTTACACATTTGCATACGCTTCATTTCCAATTTCATTTTTTATGCGGTGTCAAAATGATTGATTGTCAAAATAAATGCTATAAACATGGGAACCGTGATTAAGGGAACCATCAGAAAACATTTAGTCCCAGTTCATCCTAGCTGTGTGAGTAATATTTGTAAATTGGCTGAATTATATTAAAATAAATTATTTCACTGAGTGTGGGAAAGATTGAAGAAATAATAAATGTGCAAAATGAAACGTATAGTTTCACTTTAATATTTTCTGTCTAGAGAGGAAATACACTTGGATTTCTAGCAGTAGCAAGAGCAAACCTTACGTAATGCTTCACTGATGCGTTGTGGTAAGATTTCACAAATCGAATCATGCGAAAAGTCATTACATGTTCTTCAATCTTTGTCAGAAAAATGCAACATATTGAGCCAATCAAAACTGTACCACAACCGATGAATAAAATATCCGTTTTACAACTTTCTTTGCATGCACAATGGTTGATTTAATTGTGAAATTGTTACACACAAACATACGTACCTTCTTTACTGCCAAATCAAAAGCTACTTTACTATTGCTGAGCTCAGGTTTGCAACTTTTGAGTCTTGAGTTACACTTTTGTAACTCTTGCGTTTTATAACTCTTGAGTTACAAACAAACTTAAAGGTTTCTGAAAGCAAGAATGTAGTCACTCAGAACAGAAACAAGTAACCAGTAGAGATTGTGCAAATTCAATTTTCCATAGGTTAATTCAACAAAAGGTTGCAAGGAATAAACAAAACGTTGGATAAAAACTTATGTTCATAAATTGCAGTAAGCAGAAGTGTATTAGTGAAAATGCATTGACTTGACTCTGTGTTTTCCTCTACGCGTAGTGTTAGTTAACCAGGGGCCAGTTCCATAAAACTTTGCGAGTACTAGACTCGACAGCTAGGCCCATGCTAGTTGTAGAATCTAGTGCCTCAAGTGTACCATAAAACGTTGGTAGTCGAGTAGCTGCTCGCAATCGACTTGCGAGTCTACTTCTCGAAAGTTTGAAACTAGCAGATTAATCTGTTGCCGGTTCCATAAAACTTTGCTACAAGTACTAGACTCGACAGCTAGGCCCATGCTAGTAGTCGAGTCTAGTGCCTCAAGTCCACCATAAAACGCTGGTAGTGGAGTAGCTGCTAGCTAGCACTCGACTTGCGAGTCTAGTTCTCGCAAGTTTGAAAACTAAATCTGACCAAAAAATGTAGGGAGCGAAATTGCTTTGTTTACATTGAATTACCGGTACATTTTTGCTGCAGCAATGTATATATTTTCTGAACCGTCATGGCATGAACTTTCTTTTGGTTGAAAAAATTTTAAAAAATTAAAATTCGTCAAAAGAAGCCGATTTTTTTAAGTTTTGAAAGAACAGTAGAAGCCAGGAACTAACCGTTCGGTGGAAAATTAGCCCACGTCCCAAGCACATTGTATCGCGAATATCAACTAATTTCGTCAAAAATTGCGATAGTTATTCAATGTCCAGTCCTGGAAATCCAATTGAAAATTTTCGATTGAGTGAGTCTCGAGTAATAGCCAGTCAAAGTTGGAAAAGTGGCAAAGATCAAAGGATTTTGAAAATCGAAAAAATTGAATAACTATCGCAATTCTTGACGAAATTAGCTTATATTCGGAATTAAATATGTTTGGGACATGGGCTAATTTACCAACGAACGGCTAGTTCCTGGCATCTACTGATCTTTCAAAACTTAAAAAATCGGCTTCTTTAGATGAATTCTAATTTTTTCAAATTTCTTTTTTAACCAAGAGAAAGTTCATGCCATGACGGTTCAGAAAATATATACATTGCTGCAGCAAAAATGTACCGGTAATTCAGTATAAATAAAACAATTTCGATCCCTGCATTTGTTGGTCAGGCTTTAGCAGAGCAGGCAGAGTGGTCAGCGAATGCATGCACCTAACTTGTATGACTGTGTCTGTAGCACATCATAATGGATGCTTTCATCGGGTCTTTCCCATTATCCCCCCCATAGCTCTGATGAAGTACCGAAGAAGCACAATTTGACTGATTGAGTTGAAATTTGGTGGAGGTAGGTTTTCGGACCTGCTGATTTGAAAAATGCAAAAATTTTAAAATTTTAAAAAATTTTTAAAAATTTAAAAATTTTAGTTTGGTAAGGGGGGACCAAGGGGAACCGAAAAATTTTTTGAAAAAATGTTGCTGAAAACTTTCGTACAGGGGTTTTCTGGGGTGCTGATCACAAATCTGAAATCGGTTTTTCGATTCAGCTTTTCGTTAGCTCATTATAAGCTTACATCGTAAGCTTAAAACTTTAGCTAATATTAAGCTAACGAAAATCTGAATCGAAAAACTGATTTCAGATTCGTGACCGGCACCCCAGAAAACCCCTGTACGCAAGTTTTCAACAACATTTTTTTCAAAAAATTTTTCCGTTCCCCTTGGTCCCCCCTTACCAAACTAAAATTTTTAAATTTTTAAAAATTTTTTAAAATTTTAAAATTTTTGCATTTTTGGAATCAGCAGGTCCGAAAACCTACCTCCACCAAATTCCAAATCAATCAGTCAAATTGTGCTTCTTCGGTACTTCTACGGAGCTGTGGGGGGGATAATGGGAAAGACCCCTTTCATCTTTGTTACCTCTAGAAACCCCAGTTTTCTCGAGTAGCATCCAAAAACACCATATGCAGGCAATAGACTAATGCTCCTCAGCAACATGTCTAAACTCTCTTTTCTTAAAGATACACTGTTAAAACTAAATTATCATTATTCTAATTGCGGACACCCATTTCTATCTGTCCTTTCTTCCTTTAACTGATTAATCGGGTTCCATTAAATTTTTGCCCTGCCTTGCTATTACGCTACTAGCATTCGTCTAGTTCTCTAGTCTATTTTGACTAGAGAACTGATCGAAAAACATTAATAACTTCTTTTTGCTTCGTCAGTTTACGCTAAAATTCTTGTGGTTGATTGTATTATTATTTCTTTACACCATACTAAAATTATTTGAAATTTGGTCGAATTAGTCCGGAGTTATAATTTTTTAAATAATTATGATACTTTCTAACCTAACTAGCACTCGCAGCACTAGTGCTCGCACTATCACTGCTATTTTCTCGAGTTGCCGCACTCGCTAATTTTGTCGAGTCAAGCGAAAACTTTTATGGTACACTTGACTCGACGACTAGCACTAGCACTGCGAGTTCTCGCGTGCTAGTACTAGTATGCGAGGCGAAGTTTTATGGAACCGGCCCCAGAGATCAGAATAAGCAACAATATCGTCACATTTGATTTTTTTCGGTACTCCTCGCTCCAATTGGTCCTAAACCGGTTAGGAGTAGTGTCTTGAATTATGATACAAATGATACTATACATGCAAAGGTGCGGTTGTTTAGTAAAAAGTAAATCAGTGATCTCATTCTAACTACTTCTCTTAACTTGGCTCTTATCTTAACAAGCTGATTCAGCAGAGACAGTGGCCAACAAGCCAGCCGGTCCGTTTGCAAAATTAGCCCTGTTCGGTAGATTAGGTCTAAATAGAGGATTAGGGCTAGTATCCGCTAAGTATGAAATTGAAGTTTTAAAGCCTTAACAAACTTATTGAACCTAGGCCGATCTTGTGCAATTCCTATTATGCTATTTATTATATGCCAGACACGTGCAGAAAACAACACCGACCCTAAGTGTTTATTGAAATGGCTGATTTTTCTCGACTTTTCCAGTGAAGCGAAATACTATACTACGTTAAGTATCAGAATCATGTAAGCCTAATTATCCGAAAGCATCAAAGTCGATTAAGCAGTTTCACAGTTATAGTTGCTTCATTTTCTTTGTTTCAGGCAGTCAAGTTCCAAGCAGCAGTCACTCTGACATTGCCAGTGGCGATGAGGATTTGGATGAGGATCTCAACGCCAGCTTCGACGATTCGAAATCCGTTTCTGATCTATCTTTGGAAACCAGCCTATGTAAGATGGAAAATTCGGAGGCTCACAATTCCAGTGGCGGAGAAAACGGCAGTCCGGATGACTATAGCGAACCCACTGGTTCCGGACAACAGAGCTCAGGCACGAAGCGAAGAGGACCCAGAACCACAATTAAGGCAAAGCAACTGGAGACGCTGAAAGCGGCCTTCGCAGCGACTCCCAAACCCACACGACACATCAGAGAACAATTGGCTCAGGAAACTGGACTCAACATGCGTGTGATACAGGTAAGAAGTAGTGATGTTTACGCCAGCCTATTTAGTTTCAGTTTCAGTTTCAGTTTCAGTTTCAGCTCCACTTTCAGACAAGTTTCAGTTTCAGCTCAAAATTTGTTCTAGTTTCAGTTTCAGTTTCAGTTTCAGCTCGAAGTTTAGCTTAGTTTCAGTTTCAGTTTCAGTTCCAAATTTGTTGTAGTTTCAGTTTCAGTTTCAGTTTCAGCTCTGACTAAAATTTGTTTCAGCTTTAGTTTCATTTTCAGCTCCAAGTCTTATAGTTTTCAGTTTCAACTCTGACTTAAAAATGAGTTTCAGCTTTTGTTATCCTGTTGTATGTTACCTTTATGTTATGCTAATCAAATTAATTCATTTCTGCCCCTAATTCTGAACTTTCACATAATCTCATTAGGCATTTTTGTTTGTGGCAGGGAGGACACTGCGAATTTTTGGAGTCTTGGTGAATTTTTTCTATAGATAATATCAAGAATATGGATGAAGCACAATATATAATACTCAAGCAAAACCATTCAATCTTTCCCATTGGACACTTCTATAACTGCGGCTATCTACACTAAAAAATTATATTGCAGCAACCTAAAAGGGGAGAATTCATAGCAATTTAATTAACCCTAAATTTGGGGTTCTTTTTAGTTGTTGGTGCTGGGCTCCTTGTCCTTATGTAATGATTTTATAAGAAATGTTATTAATTACGTCGGGCAAATCTTAAAATGATTAGTTAATATTCTGAAAAAAGAAGCTGGAATCAGATCAAATAACTATTGCCAAACAGTAGTATTTTAACATTCTAATGCATTAAAATTATACAAACGTTTTGGTGCAGCATTACTTGTCACTCTGTTCTGTACAATTTTAGCAGTAAAAGCACTAAAGTCTGACCAAAAAATGTAGGGAGCGAAATTGTTTTGTTTATGCTGAATTACCGGTACATTTTTGCTGCAGCAATGTATATATTTTCTGAACCGTCATGGCATGAACTTTCTTTTGGTTGAAAAAATTTTTTAAAAAAATTAAAATTCATCAAAAGAAGCCGATTTTTTAAGTTTTAAAAGATCAGTAGAAGTCAGGAACTAGCCGTTCGGTGAAACATTAGCCCATGTCCCAAACATTTTGAATCCCGAATATCAGCTCATTTCGTCAAGAATGGCGATCGTTATTCAATTTTTTTGATTTTCAAAAACCTTTGATCTTTGCCGCTTTTCCAACTTTGACTGGCTATTACTCGCGACTCACTCAATGCAAAAATTTTTTAATTGAATTTTCAGGACCGCTTACGTGTTAGCTTTCATGTGATATATGTGGTTTTTCAAAATTTGAAAATCGATTTTTTCGAAAAATACCACTTTTTGACCCAAAATTTCGACAATGCGAATGCAGCAAAAGTGGGTAAAAATTACATTATCATAAAGTTTAATCTGAGCTGAATCCAAGGATATAAAGTTTTCGTGACTACGGCTTAAATTACCCCAGCAACGAATTTTTAAACAATTTCCTATTTCAGTCAGCTGATTTCTGACAAGTTGTGCTATATTGTGCATTGATTTGCTGCAAATAGTGTAAACTAGTCAAAAACCGGCTAAAAAGCGAAATTGTTTAAAAATTCATTACGCGTGCAATATAAGTCGTAGCCACGAAAACTTTATATCGCTGGATTCAGCTCAGATTAAACTTTATAATAATGTAATTTTTACCCACTTTTGCTGGATTCGCATTGTCGAAATTTTGGGTCAAAAAGTGGTATTTTTCGAAAAAATCGATTTTCAAATTTTGAAAAACCACATATATCACATGAAAGCTAACACGTAAGCGGTCCTGAAAACCCAATTAAAAAATTTTTGCATTGAGTGAGTCGCGAGTAATAGCCAGTCAAATTTGGAAAAGCGGCAAAGATCAAAGGTTTTTGAAAATCAAAAAAATTGAATAACTATCGCAATTCTTGACGAAATGAGCTGATATTCGGGATTCAAAATGTTTGGGACATGGGCTAATTTTCCACCGAACGGCTAGTTCCTGACTTCTACTGATCTTTCAAAACTTAAAAAATCGGCTTCTTTTGAAGAATTTTAATTTTAAAAAGTTGTTTTTTCAACCAAAAGAAAGTTCATGCCATGACGGTTCAGAAAATATATACATTGCTGCAGCAAAAATGTACCGGTAATTCAATATAAACAAAACAATTTCGCTCCCTACATTTTTTGGTCAGACTTTAGTCAAACGTTTATATTTTTATATATTAATTCTGGAATTTTACGTGTTGGGAACAGGGCCCAGTTTTTGAGACTCTCGTCTATGCTAAGCATGCATACGCTAGAGCTGAAACCTATTTCAGCTTCAGCGAGAGCTGAAACCTATTTCAGCTTCAGCGAGAGATGAAACCTATTTCAGTTTCAGCGAGAGCTGAAACTAGTTTCAGCTTCAGCGAGAGCTGAAACTAGTTTCAGCTTCAGCGAGAGCTGAAACTAGTTTCAGTCTTAGTGTGGAGCTAGTTTCAGCTTCAGCGAGAGCTGAAACTAGTTTCAGTCTTAGTGTGGAGCTGAAACTTTCAGTTTCAGTTTCAGCTCAAAAGCTATTTTAATTTCAGTTTCAGTTTCAGTTTCAGTTTCAGCTCTCAGTTCGACTAAGTTTCAGTTTCAGTTTCAGCTCCAAATCTGTTATGGTTTCAGTTTCAGTTTCAGCAACTGAAACTGAAACATGTACAAGCTGAAACTAGGTTTCAGTTTCAGTTTCAGCTCAAAAGCTATTTTAATTTCAGTTTCAGTTTCAGTTTCAGTTTCAGCTCTCAGTTCGACTAAGTTTCAGTTTCAGTTTCAGCTCCAAATCTGTTATGGTTTCAGTTTCAGTTTCAGTTTCAGTTTCAGCAACTGAAACTGAAACATGTACAAGCTGAAACTAGGTTTCAGTTTCAGTTTCAGCTGCTGAAACAACACTAGTAAGAAGCTGGCGAAACAAGAAATATGTAGTTATGGACTTATGGGAGTAAAGAAGTAAGGGAAAAGTAGAATTATAGGTGTCCAGTCTCCCTCCAGTGAGTGAAGAGGAGAACTAAATTGAATTTACAATTGTATTTGATTTATAGCAAGGAATTAAGAAGTGTTCCCATAGAGTTTTTGGATCTTTCAGGAAACCCACCCATATCCAGATTCCGAAAGACTTGACCAAATGACCTTAAAATGGTATGGGTATGTTTTCGGCCACGCTGAGTTCAACTATCGCAACATTTTTTAATTTCGCGAAATTCGATTATTCGATTCGTAAAGGAGGACGAAGGGGGAACACAAAATGTTTTGCCTTCGATTCTGCTAAAAAGTTGTATATAGGAGTTCTCGGGGTCACCGTCACCAAAAACTAATCTGAAGTCTATTTTTCGATTCAGCTTTTCGTTAGCTCAGTATAAGCTCAGTTAGCTCAGTATAAGTATAAGCTAGCGTGTACTGAGCTAACGAAAAGCTCGAAAACGTCGAACACATAACCATACAAAATTTAAGCTCATTTGGTCAAGTTTTCAGAGTCTGGGCCTGGAAGGTTTTTATGAAAAGATTTGAGTATTTACCTAGGAAGCATAGCATTTTTGAGGGTGGTCCTGTACAAGTGCCATTTCTAAACCTAAAGATTTCACCTGTTGTGTGTGGTGTTTTAAATTACTGATTAAATTAAATTAAATATTAAATTCTAAAAAGTTACACAATTCATAATGACTACATATAAATAGAAAATATTACTAAGATGAATTAAAACTAGCATAAAATAAATTTAAATACTGAATTATGTGAAAAACAAAAAGCTGTATTCAAAATGGGAATTTATAATAAATTCTCGAATTAAAATACTATACTCCGGGATGTAAAAGTATTGAATCTTAGCACTATATAATAGATTCAAACATTCATAACTAACAAACATAACTTCATAACATAATAGTACATTATATTTCTAATAAAATGAGGCTAGATACCGAAAACAACCCCGAAACCATGATCGGCGGGATTCACTGTAATTGAATCTTACGGTGGTGATTCCTTTTGGGCACATATTGCTGGTTGGCGGCGTAAATCAAGATAAAATTTGACGAAACTTTCCGAAATACGTTCTTTTAGCATTCTAACACCCTCCGCGCAATCCCGGATTCCCAGTCGAGGACAGAATTTTTCGGGTCTCTGGTGCTGAAGTGATAATTTCTTTCATTTCATTTCTTTCACTCCGACTCCACAGAGTGCATCTGCAACAAAGTTATGAAGCACAGTGCACATCGTGCTTCACAACTTCGATGGAGGCACGGGGGTTACAGCACAGCAAATTTGAACTCAGCTATTTCACGGGTGTGGGTAAAAGCCAGCCCAGCCTCCAGCCCCGGTGGGTAAAACCCGGCCTCCAGCCTCCAGCCCCTTGGGTAAAGTCCAGCCCCGACTGCCAGCCCCATTGGGTAAAACCCGGCCCAGCCCCAAGGGTAAAACCCAGCCCCGTTTTCCTGACCACTTTTTCCAGCCCCTGTTTTGCAAAACCTGGGGTAACGTTTTTTCCAGCCAGCAGTATGTCCCGGTCCATGTATTAATTCCATTAACCTGGGCCAGTTCTGTTGACGGCTCTTGCCTCCAGTCCGACTGACTAAACTGTCACAGGTTGGCAGTCCGAACAATGAAAGCAATTTGAAGAAAGGCAATTATATTTGAATTTCAATAGTTTTTAAACGGATTGAAAAACAGCCAGTTTTAATTTTAATGGCCATAGGATAACGTGGAGGTAATGAGGGGGTGCAAACTCCCCCTAGACCGACAAACAACGGGTAGATCTCTTTTAACGAGAAAGAAATGAAGTAGGCCGTCTCGTCCAGAAGGGCAAAAAGGGTTATGTTTAAATAGCTGTACCTTTATTGCCGGGTTAGGGTTAGGTTAGGCCTTAGTTAGTGCATTCGACAAATGAGATTCAATTTTATCTGATTTACTCTTTTGACTCCCTGGATGAAATTTTATTTCGTTAAATTCAAGGTTCTGATTCTTTAATGCGGATTAATCTAAATCTAATCCGTTTAATCTTAAAAGAAATAGGCATATGTTAAAATGTAATTATCAAAAATAAACAATTGCTCAAGCTTATTTAACTTCACAATGTCTAATTACATTTTGCACATACCTAGCTCTATGAAAATGTATGCATCTTGCAGCTTCGAACAAGAGCAAACAACACAAAAGCACTTCTGCTCTAGTGTAGGGTTGTGCCAGGGCCGTGAAGCGGGCTTCGGGCTCGGGCCGGGCTCGGGCTCGGGCCGGCCCGAAACCGGCCCGGCCCGAGTTCTCAGTTGAGCCCGGCCCGACTCGGGCCGTTCGGGCCACTCGGGCCGTTCGGGCCGCTCGGGCCATTCGGGCCGCTCGGGCCGCTCGGGCCTCTCGGGCTTTCCGGGCTATATGAGTAGTTTGTCATTGGTGAAAAATATTGATTTTTTCGTTGTGACTTGTGGCTTCCTTTGTTCACAATCACACACTGTTGTCTTCTTCGGTGCTTATACACACATACATACATACATGCGATACGTTTGAAGCAAAATGTATACAGACAAGCTTAAAACACAATTCTACTATCCAAATGCTATTAGCAAGCAGGTTGCGAAATGCCAAACTTTATACAGGTTTTCTCTATATGCAAAAAGTTATGGATTAGTTGGCGGCAAATTGTCTTCAAACAAACAACAAACATTCAGAAGGAACTATTTTAGTTACTCTGCTACGGCGGCAGACAAACCCTGGTTTGGTACAAGGAAGCTAACAGTAAAGCTTCGCCAACTTCCCACGTTTTAGTCAGTGGTCAATTGTGTGTTTAAATCTGCTAAGTATAAGCTGTGTGAGTGATTTATCTTTATCCTTTTTGGATGATTCAATAACCAAAAACTTTACAATCTATAAAATACATAAGCTTTATAGCTCTAGTGTGTGGTTACAAATTAGTGCTCAAAGCATTATCTGAAAATTATTAAATGAAAAGCTTCAATCAATAGCTAATGTTACACTTGAAGTTACAGCTAATCGAACCATGAAAGTTCATTTTGGGTTTACCGATGTGTAATACTAATAAAACTATATACTCGGCAAACTGGATGCTGTTTGAGCCATTTTGGGCCTCTCTGCAGCGGTCGGGCTATATTTGGGTCACTTGGGCTGCTCGGGCTACCCTCGGGCCGCTCGGGCCGCACTCGGGCCGTTCGGGCTCTTCGGGCCGCTCGGGCTCCTCGGGCCGCTCGGGCCGTGAATCGGGCTTCGGGCTCGGGCCGTGAAGCGGGCCTCGGGCTTCGGGCCGGGCTCGGGCCGGGCCAGCCCGGCCCGAACCCCGGCCCGAGGAGGTTGGTTGGCCCGAGCCCGAGCCCGGCCCGAGAAATTTCTTAACGGCACAACCCTGCTCTAGTGTCATTCATCGACCCTGTGAAGTGAGACCGGCCCAGGCCCACAGTAAATCGGCCGGCCAGTCCAACTAACTGCCTTCACCGACAGGATTGCCAGCTTGCGACAGTTTCGTCGAATTGGAACCTTAAAATCTTCAAAAGTATCAAATATTTCACATTTTAACTTGTACCTTTGGCTAACCAGACAATTAGGGTACCGGCCGGCCGGGACCCCACTATTAACTGCTTGCTGTCAGATACTGGTTCAGATGAATCGAATTAATATGGGCCGTTTCATGCTGTTGGCTGGGAAAACCTAATACCCTAGGGGCTGGAAAACGGGGGCTGGGTTTTACCCTTGGGGCTGGAAAATGGGGGCTGGGTTTTACCCTTGGGGCTGGGCTGAATTTTACCTAAGAGGGCTGGAGGCTGGAGGGCTGGGTTTTACCCATCGGGGCTGGAGGCTGGGGCTGGGGGCTGGGCTGGGTTTTACCAGCACCCTATTTCACAACTAAAGTAATCGCTTGACAAATTTGCAAAAAGTAGGCAAAATACAGGTTACGCATACATTTAATACATACATACATACATGCAAAACATACATACACATACATACAGCTTTAACGAAGAGCGATTTCACAATAAATAGAAAATCGTCCCCAGCTATCTGGATGGAAGTATCGAATGATATAGCCGATGTCTCGCGGAAAAATTTACTTGAGTCTGCAAAAATCTGGAAGATTATGCTTCTTCTAAAATGTGTTAAAATAGTTTAGAAAACAACATTAGTTTCATGGTATGCATTAAAAAGAGAAATTGTCAAGCTGCATTTTGATATAAAAATGGCTTCATAACACCAATTAATGAATGAGTAATAATGGTGCAAACTTTATGTGATCAAAGGGAATCACCACCTTAAACGAAACGAATGGACAACTTTCGGTAGCATAGCCTTCTGTAGATAATTGTAATTGGGCCAGCCTGTATGTGACCTGGGTGGCGGTACTGACCGAATACCTTTACCTTATCAAATACAGAATGCCTTACCTTCTTTAAAGGATTAAATAATTTGTAAATATTTCAAAATGCGACTATTCTGAAATTAGACTGTAGGGAGCACTGGCGGATCCAGGATTTCGTGACGGGGGGGGGCGGTAAAATTTTCCCAGCGGGGGGTCTGGGGGGCGCAGCCCCCCAGAAGTTGAAGAAATTATTTGTTTTTGCAATAAAATCGGTCTTCGGATCTTTAATTCTTTTTATATATACTGAAGAATTGAACAAATTTTTTAAAATTTTTGACATTTTTAGGCAAAAATGGTAATTTTCTCCGAAAAATCGGATGCATTTCAAGCTTTTTCTTCACAGATGCAATAAATATGCCGTTAAAAAGTAGAAAATTCGCGCCGAAGGCGCGAAATTTTTTGGTTTTTTGCCCTTTTTCCTCTTTCTCTCCTTAATTTTTCCTACCTTCGAATCGCGACAGGGGGCGGCCCCCCCCCCGCCCCCCCCCCCTGGATCCGCCCCTGGTAGGGAGTGATCTCTGGTAAATATTAGTCGTGGCCGAAGGCACATTAGACTAGAGTATAGTATTAACCAAAGAAAACGGAATTTAGAATGTGCCTCATCAGTGTGGATAACTCGATATTTTGTTTTTGAACTGTCAAATTCTAGCCGCAATCACCAAAGCTGAACACCCTAAAACATTCTCAAACGTCACTTCCCAATCCGCAAAAGCGTATCGACTCGTTGATATGTCTGCGCATCTCTTGACTTATATAGCCAGCCCTTGTGCCAAGGAAACTTTGAGCCAATGAATATGTAGAACGATCTTGTTGTATAAGGTTAATAGGTTAAAGGTTCACTTGTACTACGGAATCCAACTATGTATATTACTGTAGTAAAGTCTTCGGTAAGACGCTTCTTGC
>JASAND010025973.1:0-12757 GCA_030248195.1 Trissonchulus latispiculum | reverse complement strand
GTGTGAATGTGGAGGCAGATACTTTTATGGTTGATGATTGCCCAACTGACCTGTCCTATGATATACTTATTACTTCCCCTATATGCCTAATTGTATTATGCGATGGATTAGATGCCGCAGATAATTTTAAAATATTCTGCTGCAACAGATACACGTTAGAAGCAAGAATTGTATGCGCCACTCTAATTTTTACCGTTTTTGTTACCATAGCTCATAGCTTTCTTGCTATTTCAGGGTTCTTATGGTATCGTGAAGCTTGCCTACAATGAAGAAGACAAGGATTTATATGTAAGTGAATGGCGATGCCGAAATCTCGACGTTAAAATTAATAAGTTAGTTCGAAGAAAATAGAAAAATTGTGAAAACCGGTTAAAAGCTAGTAAATCAGTTAATGTTGCTTGACACTTTCTTATGAACTACAACTAAAATGTTGGTTTCATTTACGGCCGTTTGCACCAAATGTGATTAACTATTTGCTAAGCACTTGCTAATCCGAAGACCAAATGATCAGCTAAACAAGTGCTAATCTTGAGCATTTGCTTAGCAACAACTCCGTTGCACCACATCTGATTAGAATGTGATTAACAGATCACCAGTTTAGCAGTTGCTTAGCAAATGGTTAGCATTACTAAGAATTGACCAATGAAAATGCTGGATTTTTGGATTTGGACCAATCAGCTATGGGAATTTTATGTCATTGTCATGTGATTACAAGGACTGCCGTATATGCTAATCACTTGCTTAACTTTTTCTCAGGACATGCATTAGCAGATGCAAGAAACCAATTTTTGTGTTCGGTTGAATTATACATGTCCCTAGCTGGGATGAGTTGTGTTGTTGAGTTATCTGTAGTATATATATAAAATTAAACGGGTCGGATATTTCCAAATTCCAAATGTTTGAGAATCTTAAAAATGCTTTTATCTCGTTACACTTTAGCGTTGCAAATTGTTGGCGAACATTTTATTTGGTATCTTGCGATTAGGGGCAACGTGGAGAACCTCTAATTACCCAGCAAGCATTCTCGCCATTACGGTTTGACTGGAGATAATAATAAATTCGAAAAATTAGCAGGAATTTCGCAGTTAATCCTCCTCCAGAATAGGATTAAATATTTGCTGCTTGATCACTTGATTAGCATCTGCTTAGCAGTTGGTTACCTTAATCAGATTTGGTGCAAAGGAGTTTGGGATTAAGCACTTGCTAAGCAATTGCTTAGCACGAAATTTGCTAATCAATTGCTAATCACATTTGGTGCAAACCAGTGTTAGAGTAAGATATACAAATTTTACAAGGATAATACAAAACAAAAATGTTTAATATTTAGGCAATGAAAGTGTTGGATAAAAGGAAGTTGATGAAGAAATTTGCATTCTTTCGTATGTATACTTTTATAATATATTAGTCCTATGTCACACTTTTGTCATGTTGTCCTAATCCGCAAACGCACAATGCTTGCGTAAACGCAGACGTGCCTGAGTGCCTGTCAAGAGAGCTGGAATAGGAAAGATTGATAAGCGTGATATATGAGTTCAGCTGATGGCTGGCTGGGTATTGTAGTGGCAAGCACGTCTCACTTTGGCGAGGCTGCCAGATGGACTCGAATTGGACTCCTGTCCCCTGCCTCCCAATGGTTACTTCTGATTTGTAGAACCTCACCTGTAATCGGGTCTGTTGGGTGTGCGTCTGGAAAGCATCGCTGAGTAAGCTCTCGGTGGATTTCGAGTTGAGTGGAAAGCCGCGGAACTGTCTTAAGGAAACCTGGAGAATAAGTAAGGGACGTAGGCATGAAAGATTGATAAGCCTGGTATAGGAGTTCAGCTAATGGCTCTGGGGTATCGTTGGAAGCACACCTACAATTACAATAAATATGTGGTCTTTAGCTTTCCAACACAATATGGATCAATTTTTATATCAAGATGATTTCTATTTTAGGAAAACCAGTGCCAAGAAAGGGAAAAACGATTCCTGATCCTCTGGGTCAGGCCCAAAGAGAAATAGCTATTCTGAAGAAACTCAGTCATCCTAACGTTGTAAAGCTGGTTGAGGTTGGTTCTCTTTTGACAAATATCTAAGCCAATTTCCGATATATAGGTTATCAGTTTATACCCGTTGTATGTACAGAAGGTGAAGTTTGGATCCTGTAAAGCGGGGAAACCAGAGAGCGGATATCTTTTACCTGTTAACAATCAACAACTTTGAAAAGTTGGAATTGGCTTTTAACAAACTAGTGTAGCTGTCCGGAGATGTGGCTCAATGGCAGGGCATTCTGCTGAAGATCCAAAGATCGACGATTCGATCCTCACCCTGGGCCGACTTGTCTGTCTGTCTGTCTTGTCAATTATTTCAATCTTCATTTCAACCTTTCTCATACCCAGACTTTCTGTTTTAGGTTTTGGATGATCCGTCTGACAATTTTCTCTACATGGGTGAGTTGAAAAACAGAACAGTTTGAAAAATGGAAATAATTTTAAAATTAAGTACTGGTCGTTGTTATCACTTATCCTCGACTCAAGTCCCTCAAGTCCCTAAACAATCGTTCATATGCTGCGACTGGTTATTGCTAACCTTAATATGTATATTTATTTTAGTATTTGAATATATGGAATGCGGTTGTGTATTGGAAGTACCCACATCCGAGCCACTGACGGAAAGTCAAAGCTGGCGATACTTCCGCGATACAGTTTCGGGTCTAGAATACCGTAAGCAACTTATTCTACATAAGAGCTACATATCTTCGCTTAATCATTTAAACTTGAACCTTATGAAATTTGGAAATATCTATGTACTGCACATACACGCGGGAAAAACTTGAATTTAAGTTTACGGATGTTATCCAATGCCAATGCCAACAGCTCTGACATTGCCCTTTTACCGAGTTGCCAGATTTGATAACTGGCCATTTCGCTTCGCTTTCTCGCTTGAGATGAGATTAAGATGAGATGAGATGAGATGAGGTGAGATCGAAACATTGTTAAGGTGCCTTCATAGTCGCGAACGCAGGTGTACGCGCGTCGACGCGCGTCTACGCGCGTCTACAAACGTCAATATCATTTTGCGCGCATCAACGCGCGTCGACGTGCGTCGATGCGCGTAAACTGGCATGCTACAAATGGGCGCGTTGACGCGCGTCGACGCGCGGCGTCGCTTCCAGTGCTAGTATATCACCAGGACGTGATGTCACGTTTGGAGGCGTCGACGCGCGTCTACGCGCGTCGACGTGCGTCACCGCGCGTCGACGCGCGTCGACGCCTCCAAATGTGACATGGCAGTGTAGCGCGTTGACGCGCGTCAACGCGCGTAGACGCGCGCCTAGAGGCGACAGGGACTATGAAATCACTATTAATGTTAGCATCCTATAGCTGTTGAAACGTTACAGGGCTTTAAACTAAACCGTCGAAACCGGATGCATTTAAATTTTTGCAACATCTGTCAGATTATGTAGATGTTTGCAACCTTCTTGCTGCTGAAGTTGCCAGATTTGATAACTGGCCATTTCGCTTCGCTTTCTCGCTTGAGATGAGATTAGATGAGGTGAGATCGAAACATTTGTTGATGTTAGCATCCTATAGCTATTGAAACGTTACAGGGCTTTAAACTAAACCGTCGAAACCGGACGCATTCAAATTTTTGCAACATCTGTCAGATTATGTAGATGTTTGCAACCTTCTTGCTGCTGAATAGAGCGCAGTCAATTCTTTCTTGATGGAAACATCAATTTTTCTGTATCGATAACGATATCGATGACATGAGATATCAAGGTATCGATCCACTGTTCAGCACATATTGAAACTGTTACTTTAAAAGTCTTATGCGAATGTGTTTCAGTCCACTATCAGAAGATTGTTCACCGAGATATCAAACCTTCCAATTTGTTGCTCAGTGAAGATGGTCGGGTAAAGGTCAGTTCATATTCTGGCTCGGTTTAATGGCTTGTTCTGGCCTTGCGCCTTGTATTAAAAAGTATGTCTAAAATGTTCACAGTAACGAACTGTTTTAGTTTTTATGATTTTCTTCTTGTGTATGACTTCTACTCAAAATGTGTGCTTTCGGCTTATAGAATAGCTGCAGCTTATTTAGATTGCTGACTTTGGTGTATCTTGTGAATTTGAAGGACTGGATGCGCTATTGAGTGGCACTGCGGGATCCCCCGCATTTTTAGCACCTGAAGCATTATCAATAGGTACAATTAGACTACCTAATTGCTTTGCTGTTTGCATTGGCACTGAATTGAATTTGCTGTTGATTTAATCATTGGTTCCATCGGGTAGTCTAAGTTAGGTTTTGAACAGCTAACTTCTTAATCAATTAAGGAAGGGAATCGCTTTTTGGCCGATTTTCTCCCATCTCCGATTTTGCTCATTTTGGCTCAGTCTGTCGATAACTGTTCAGTAATAATCAAGACGAAAGCCACCAAATTTGGCTGAGTTAAGTTCTATATGTGCCAAAGCACTCGGCGAAAAGGAATTGGTCAAGGCTGACCTGTTCTGATGTGGCGTCACCTTTGATGTCCAATGGGTGAAAGTCAGTTTTTGAATTTTTACAAATAAAGTTAAATTGGGGTAAATTGGATATCAATCCATAGCTACTAGAAGGCCGCATTGTGAACGACTGGCTGGCTCACCTCGAGCCACTTTTGCCGTGAAATATTATCTTGCGTTAATTTGATTTATATATTGGTCAATCGTAAGCTCGAGTTCGGACACCACGAGGGCTCATCAATGAAATTTTCTAATTTTGTGGCTTTGAACGTGAGTTACTCTGCCATTGTTTTATTTCGAACTCCAGTATTCTTGTTTTTGAGAACATGTAATGTATATATGCGAAATGTGAAATGTGAAACATATAATGTATAATGTATGTGAAACTATGTATAACGTATGTAAAAATGAGCGA
This sequence comes from Trissonchulus latispiculum, assembly GCA_030248195.1. NCBI lineage: Eukaryota > Metazoa > Nematoda > Enoplea > Enoplida > Ironidae > Trissonchulus > Trissonchulus latispiculum. Next base: position 7,861 of record JASAND010025973.1, on the reverse strand, counting down.
AATCCGTGACTATCGGTTTTTTGACCAAAGCGACCCCCAGTTCATTGACATATTGACTTAGTGCCACTTAACTGTCAAGTTTTTCTTTTTAGAGTCCCTGCAACATTTCTACTCAGGACGGGTAAGTGACTTTTTCAAATTTTTCTTGGCCGTGATTTCTACTGGTATCAATCTGAATTTAGACACGCTATGTATTAGCTGTTTCTAGTTAGCGGGCGATTACCATAGACAAATTACAGTGGTTGTACCCACAGGTGGACAAGGGGGGGGGAAGGGGAGGGAAGTATGTATCCCCCTAGTCGAAGTCGCCCACAAGGAGGGGTCGCGAAATTGCTCCCACAAGGGGTGAGAAACTTGGCCACAAGGGGTAAGAAAATTGCCCAAAAAAGGTTTTACTACTGAAATTTTCAAAAATTTTCCGGTTTCGCCGAAATTTTTTACTTAAAATTGCTGTTTTTGCTAAAACACGTCCAAAAACGTGTTTTATCTAAATAATTGCTGTGTTTTGCCAAAAAAAAAATGGCGAAAAGAGCTTAAAAATCGCATTCAAAAGTACCCCTAAGAAAAATCGCTCTCACAAGGGGTGCCCAATTTGCTTCCACAAGGGTCAGTAAAATTTGACCTCCCGTTGTACCACAAACGACCCATTGCACAAGTAGTAATTGTTTTTTGTAGGCTCAGGATATTTGGTCACTTGGAATAACACTATTCTGCTTCGTATATGGTGATGTCCCTTTTAGAGATGAGTTTGTCATTGCTCTTCACAAAAAGATTAAAACGGAGCCTCTGACTTTTCCGGAACAGTAAGTGGAGTCTTAAAACGATTTGATCAATTTTCTCTGAACCTCTTTCAGTCTCATGGCAAAAACGAATTTTTGCGCTTAACTGATTAACATTGACCACAGGTAGCACTCAGCGGCTTAAATCTATCAGCTCTTTTGGTTTTCTTTCTATTTCGCTAAGAATTTACATTTTGAAAGTTTTTTGAGCTTGTAAGATAAGCAGCTTGTTTTATAGTTTTTATCCATATGCCATTAAAATTCTCTTGAATTAATACTAAAGTTATATTAGGTATGCTAATTGAAATCCTATACAAAACCTGCATTTTATTGTTTTGAAAAATGATTATGCAATCAGTTGTATTATTTATATTATTAGGCCACGTGTGAGTGAAGATATAAAGGAATTGATATTGGGCATGCTGTGTAAAAGCCCTAATGATAGATTGACCTTGCCCAAAATCAAGCAACATTGCTGGACCACAGCTCATGGAACTTATCATATGCCTTCTGAGCACGAAAACTGCACTTTAGTTACAGTCACAGATGAAGAAGTGGAGCACTCTGTGCGAGTCATACCAAAATTAGGTTAGTTTAATGTTGTCGCAACGAACGCGATTTAAGGGGGGGTCGCGATTTTTCGACCATCTCCGATTTTTCTCATTTTCACATATTTTGTAGTCCTCATGGGTCCCCAAAACAAGACAAGTGCGTTTGTTGCAAAACTTTTCCTATCATTCACAATAGCCCTCCAAAGGTGACCCCGACATGTGTTAAACATAGGAAAATGAAAAAGTTAGGAAAATTTTTCTGCTACCAGAAGTTTGAGCGCTGTGTACGAGCAAATCGGTTACAACTTGGTGTAAACCTAATCTGGACTAGGTAGAGTGCTAATATCTATACGACGTTATTTCCTGTAGGGTCGCTAATTTTATACGAATTTACAAAGTTCGGGGAAGGCGGTTTTTGCTCAAAATCGCTCTACAAATGTGTAGGTTTTGTCCTGTCCTGAACTAACCCTTCGGCATAGAAACTTCGTGTTTAGTTATTAGCACAGTACATTGCTAGAGCTCTATTTTGAATATAATCAATCCCTATCCAGGCGTTTCAGTAGCTCACAGTTTTGGTAGCAGAAATTTCATTTTTCCTCAAAATTCATCATTTTTCGAAAATTTCGTGTTTAATGCTTTATAAGTCAGCCAAAACTTAAGGTATCTCAATAAAATTTGGTGTGATAATTGGCATGCATAATGCCAATATGTATGTAAAATTTCAAGCCAATAGCCTGTGGTTTGCGTTGGCTACATACTACGACAGCATGGCGGACACCTATGTGCCAAAAATGTCAAATTTTCAATTTTTTCAAATATAACCATATTTTATATCAAATTGAAGCTCTCGATGTGCTGAACATTTTATCTTCTTACACCAAGTCTGTACAAAGCAGTATGGGATAGTTAGAGCGACTTAAAGTTTGAAGCAAATGACAGTCGGAATGAGCATCACCGAATCGTTCAAACGCCGTTCCTCGCTCGTTGCTTGGCTTGCCACTGTTATTTATGCACTAATAAATAGCCCCAACTAGAGGCTTTAATTTGATGTATTTGTCATGCCGTAGTCTGTTGTCGTCCTATGTGTACACGACTTCAAAGCCCTCAGCGAGGCATACTGGCGCAAATACTAAATTGTAGGGATTTGAACTGAAACATCTCTAAACTGGATTGACCCTGGACTATAAAAATTTGTCCTGTTTTTGGGCACCTATGGGGGTATATTATACCCGAAAATGAGCGAAATCGGTGACCATAAAATTTGGTACACGGCGACCCCCCCCCTTAAGTGAAGAAAGTTAAAGAAGTGCTGGTGAAATGAACAAACACTATAGATATAGTTATAAAAGTTCTAGACAATTGAACTACTTTAGTTGTACTTTTGAAATTTGATGATAACGTATCTTTGCTAAGAAATGGAATTTAATCTCTAAACCTGAATCCAATACAATTTTCTGTTAAATGTTTACTTACTTATATTCTACATACAGTAGTAAAAAGTTGAGGTTAACTGCTTCAGCATTATTCTTTAAATCGGAGACGGTTAAAAAGCCCTCGAAATCGTAGCGTAGCCGGATGGTTAAGGCAATGGACGTCTGGTCGAATGGTCCGAGTTTCGATGTACAGTTTCGATGTAATATCTACCATGTTATACTTCCAGTCCTTTAAATTCAATATCCTAAAACTGCTTGATGGTAAACAATAATGCTAACTGCCAGATAATGTTTCAGATACCCTGATACTTGTGAAAGCAATGGGCCATCGGAAGAGTTTTGGCAATCCATTTCGTGGAAGTGTCAGGGAAAGTAGAGCCCTTCTAAAGCCCTGTCCTAATAATTCACACAGGAGAAGCTCCGGTGGATTCTCCATAAACAAGTAAGCCTTGGGCGGGATGCAATTTATTTTACGTTACCCGCTTCCTGAAAGGACCGTATTATAAAAGTCGCCACGTGATATAACAAATAACAATACCCTATTTGAAAAGGCTCTGATCTGATGTTTCACTCCCTCCCAAAGTTGGATCTTATGCTCGGCTCACACAAAGGGGGTCACTTTCCCAGCTATTTGAATCCTGTCTCTCGCATAACGTCAGATGTGTACAGTAAACTTGTGACCAAAAAACTCAGAGTGAAACTCGCAGCGAACCAGCGGCAGCTTAATAAAGTGCTCCTGCGGTTACAGCCTTTAGAAGGAAATACTGGTAGCCAGCCAATACTGGTATGTGTTGTGTACACATAAAATCTCAGGTTCAGCCAGTTTGGCTGTGTCACTGTAACCAGCCTCCAGTCTTTTTCAGTTTAGCTTATTAATTAAATAGATAAATTATTTTTGTTCAGCTTTAGAGAAGAGACATCTGGAGGTGAAGTTTGACCTAACTGAATGTATGGTAAACTTAACAACAGTACTGAATTGAGATCTATGCAGGATTTGCCTAAGTTTCCGTCTTCTGATCACTTTTCCTTCTCATGGAGGTCCGACTGTGCCCTGATATAAACTCTTGACAATTTAAGTGTTGGTTTGACGACGTATAGCTTTTCATACGTTTCCATTGCTGTCCATGTTTTGGCAACTTCCGCTCTATATATATTTGCATGTGTAATTTATAAGTAAACTGTACAATAGAATGCAATATTAATAAATGTTGAAAGTGTCGACTTGTAGTTTTCGAAGGATGTACCGTTCATACATGTTAGATACCAGCGCAGAACTCAACTAAACAGGCGTTTACTTCAACAAACGTAGTCAAACTCAGTAATAGATGGAAACTCTATACAACTTGAACTTATCAAATTTGTCATTATCTAACATTTCCTCCCTCAGTTTAGGTAAGGGAATCTGGTTTTTTAGTTCCAAGAGTTAGTAGCTTGTCTTCTAAAGTATTGGTCTTTATTGGGATCCCACGCTTCTGGCGGTCGACGCTCTCGTACGGGATAGCGTCGAGCCTCTGGTACCACTGGTGGGGCTTCCGTCGGAGGCTCGTTGAAACAAAACCAGGTGTCTTTATTGTTACTTCGCTTTTGCGGTGCGTTGCGAATCTGTTCAGCATGACAACGGAAGAGTCGACCACGTCGATTGACCAAGTACATGTTAGCACCTAATCGTTTTACGACCGACCCTATCACCCACTTCTCATCATCCTTTCGATATCGTATCCGGGGTCGAGGGGTACAAAACTTTGGGGTGGCAGAATCTTTCACTCTTTTAAAAGGGATGTAGCCAAGACTGGAATCAAAAACATCTTTAAATTCTTTAAACGTTGGCTGAACTTCTTTAGGAACATTCGTTATATTGTTGACCGAAACTGCCGACTCTGACTTGAAGAAGTTGAACCAGTTTAGATGAATCTGCGATAGCCAATCACGACTAAGCAGTGACGGGCCTGTACCTTTAATAATAACCACGGACATATCAGGAAAACGTTTACCCTGATAAGTAACTGTCACTTTGGCCTCCCCCAGAATCCTAATATTCTCCCCTGTAAACGTCTTTATTCGGACAGCAGACCGTTTGAGGGATCTTGAAAGGGGAAAAGAAAACCAGGTCCGTTCACTGATAACAGTTACCCCCGCACCCGTGTCAATGTCAAACGGGACAGGAGTGCCATTAAGAGATAAGGTAACTGTTACAGGCGGACTACCAGAAACACTGTTGATAACGTAAAGAGTACTTTCCGGATTGTCTTGGTCAGACTCTGATGTTGTGTCTTCAGCTACCCAATTTGCTTTCTTAGGTTTGAAGCGAACTTTCTTTTCTTTACTTCTGCAGTTCTTTGCAAAATGACCATCTTTACCACAAATGAAACATTTATTGTGAAGGCAATTATCAGTAGTATGTCCAGATTTACCACACTTTCGGCAGGAGTCGTAGCGATTAGAAGTCTTTGCACTTGAACTTTTACCTTGAAAACGATTGAAACTTTTCTTTTCCGGAAAACGGGGACCAACGCGGTTAATAGTGTCACGTTTACTGTCCGGACGCATCACCTTACTGTTAGCGTCTGTGGCCTCCATGAGCTGAGCCAGCTCAATGGCTCTTTGCAATGTCAGTCCCGGTTCCGCCAATAACCGTTTCTGGATAGGCAAACTTCTGACGCCGCAAACAACGCGGTCACACAAGGCATCAGACAGAAAATCGCCGAAGTCACACGTTGCTGCAAGTTGGCGTAACGCAGCAACATATTGGACAATGGATTCGTTATCCAGTTGATCTCGTTTATAAAACTTAAACCGTTCGGCAGCTTTAAGACGCTTAGGTTCATAGTGCTGATTTAACAACGTAATCAGTTCATCAAACGTCTTGTCTTTCGGAAGGCGGGGGGAAGACAGGTTTTTCAAGAGTAAATATGTCTGGGATCCAACCGAACTGATGAAGAGGGCTTTCTTTTTCCTGTCATCAACGACGTCATAAGCCACGAAGAACTCTTCGAGTCGTTCTCTATAAGCTTCCCATGGCTCCTCCTCTGAACGAAACTGTTCGGGAGCGGCAAATGCTGCAGGTTGCATCATTTTAGAAACACCAGTGCGCCACTGTTAGATACCAGCGCAGACACTAATCCCATGGGAAAGAGGCAGAAGTATGGTGTGGGACGTTTCTTGCAGGCATTCCTTGGCTATGTCTGTCCTTGGCAAATCGTCGGAGTCAGCCGGATCATTGGCAGCGGGTGCCTACAATAACAAGGTCTCGAAGTACGCTTGCCTAGAAGACAGATTCCTTGTCATCCCGTTCGTGTGCGAAACCCATGGCCCCTTGGCGGCAGGGTCGGAGGAGCTATTGTCAAAGCTGGGGCGTCGTCTGCGAGCAGCCACGAAAGAGCCACGAGCGGAATCTTTTCTTCGGCAAGCGATTTCAATTGCAATCGTCAGGGGGAATGCCGAGTGCGTGATGGGGACGTTTCGCAAAAGATATTACTGGAGGAATTCGTGGACAGATCGGTCAGGGAAGAGTGGGGAAGATTAGAGGAAGACGAAGGAAGAGAGAGAGAGAGTAAAAGTAAGTAAGCTAAAAGTAAGTAAACTAAAGTAAGTACCACGTCGAAGTAAAAGAGTCATAAATTGCATTGCCGAGAATTGCATTGCTGAGAAAGTGTCTTTATGAAACCTGCTTAATTTATGCTGCACACGTATCACACTCATTAAGGCTAGATGACTATTTTGAACAAGCTTCCTGCAAGTTTTAAGGCAAAATTTGCCGATTATTCATTTAAAATTCATTTATTTCAACATTCAGTTAAGTATTTGTAGACACGTCCGTTTACAAAATGCAACAAATTCTACAAGCGATTAATTGCAACGTAAACAGTTTTTCGTACGTAAATAGATCTCTTGCGCCTCCCCCCAGTCCTAACTTTCGATTTTTTACCATAAAATTTCGTAAACCTGGAGGCGATGAATTCAAAAATTTCAAAATTTTAAAATTTTAAAATTAAAAAATTAAAAAGTTTAAATTTCAGTTGGTAAGGGAATACCAAGTAGACAAAAATTTTTGTTCCTGGTTCTGCTGAAAACTTGCGTGCAGGTGTTTTGTGAAGCGCTGACCACGGATCTGAAATCAGTTTTTCGATTCAGCTGTTCGTTAGCTCTGTATAAGATTACAGCTTTCGCTTGTATCCAAGTTTTTGATGCCGGTCTCCCTACCAACCAATTAAAATTTTTTAATAAATTTTAAATTTTTGAATTTATCGCCTAGTATGCACCCATACAAAAATTTTAAAGGTATTGGACAAAAAATCGAAAGTTGGGGCTGGGGAAGGTGCAAGAGATCCAGCAAAATTTTATATTTTCAAAAACATTTGCTCCAATCATTAATCAATCAAATGTAGAAAACACAGAAGCAACTATAATTACTGCTGCGTAGATTGGGAACTCTTTTCTTTCCCTGACAGTCGATGGAAGTTAAAAGTTCCTAGATTTTAATCATTGTTTTCGTTACTTTTGTGTTTTAGCACTTTAGGAATGACTCCAGCAAGTGTTTCTATGAAACACTGTAATTGAATACTTAAATAAATGAATTTTAAACGAATATATAATCCGCAAATTTTGGCTTTCAGTATGCACCTATACAAAATTTTATGGTAAAAAATCCAAAGTTAAGGCTGGTGGGGAGGCGCAAGAGATCTATTCACGTAAGAAAAACTGTTTACGTTGCAATTAATCGCTGGTAGAATTTGTTGCATTTTGTAAACGGACGTGTTACAAATACTTAACTGAATGTTGAAATAAATGAATTTTAAATGAATAATCTTGCAGGAAGCTTGTTCAAAATAGTCATCTAGCCTTAATGAGTGTGATACATGTGCAGCATAAATAAAGCAGGTTTCATAAAGACACTGTCTCAGCAATGCAATTCTCGGCAATGCCTTTCTCGGCAATGCAATTTATGATTCTTTCACTTTCTCGGCAATGCAAGAAATGAGCATTGACCTTTCTCGGCAATGCAATTCTCGGCAATGCCTTTCTCGGCAATGTGCATTCTCGGCAATGCAATTCTCGGCAATGAAGACACCCCGATTGGTTGAAGATATGCAACCATGGT
>JASAND010025972.1:0-17040 GCA_030248195.1 Trissonchulus latispiculum | reverse complement strand
AAGTGGAATACCAGTAGATTATCAATAGCAAACTGCCAGTTAGTTGCTAATCTTGTAGCAGTTGTAGTTGTTTACAAAACATCACTAGCACCCTTTCTCAGGGTACAAGTAGTACTAACCCAAAATTCAGACAATTCTCAGCAAAGGAATATTGCCCTTGTTGGGCACTACTTGTTTTCCTTGTATGTAGAATGGGTTCACTGCATTGCAGATGTCAAAACCCGACACCTATATATGTAATGTAAAATCCAAAATGAAGTTAAAAATATTAAGAAAGTTTGTGAAATTATGCCTTGTGATCTCTAGTTGAAATGCTGGTTACTATATCATGTGGATTGTGTGAGTTTGAATCTGGAATGTAGCATATGAACGTACAAGCAGTTATTGTCTAATTTGTAATTATGAATAGTATCAGAGTTGCCAGCCCCTTTTTACCTTCAAATAACTAAAATAGGGACATAGGTCTGAATTTTAGTAGAAAATTAGTTTGTAGTCGGTATTCGTATTCAGTATAGCATAGCTAGCTGTAGCAACTTTATGTATACATATTAACTACATATTTGCATCAGCATATACATATTGGCTTTGCAGTTGCAATTTTTTGTTTAATATTTAAAATAAGATAATGTCAGTTAGACAGTAATGGTGTCAACGAAACTGACATTGCAACCGTAAGTCCGTGCTTATTTGGTACACGTTTGTTTTTGAGAAAAAGTGATCTTTCGTAGCATATATATCTTTGAGATGGGCTCCAGATATTTTTCATATTCCCGTATCTTTCTCGTCGAGGAATATTCGGATGTGCGGCTATCACCCAATTATTTAAGTTAGTCCTTTTATTTGTAAAGTAAAAACAACGTATTTCGTCTTTTACAGGGCACTCTAAGTTTGTGTAATCCAGCTAAGTTACAGCTTAGATTTTAACTAAAATTTGGCAAATTAATTTTTATTTCGCCAATTTTGAAATCGTTTTCAAAAATTGAAGCGAAAATGCGGCTATGTTTTTGCAAAACGATATCCTGATATGATATCCAGTGCTTTGCCCACTACAACTAAGCCGTCACTTGAACAATCGATTGTTTGAATTTGGGATCGGCAGCCTTACGACGCAGCAAATTTTAACTTTATTTGTGCATCGAATGAAAACTGACGTCTAAATTGGATGCATCGGATAAATATGATAGTGGAGTTTTCTGAGACAAGTACTAAATTCCACCATCCACAAAACTCCTTGCCCAGTGCCCAGCTGTGTAATGCTGTTTGATGTAATATTGAACTGCATACGTATGTATGTGCAGAAATGTTGAACGTTTCGTTTGATTACAGTATTATCTGTATATATAGGTCAAAGATTGGGAATGTGTTTGTCTGAATCTGGTTCCCGGTTCTTCCCCGACGGAGTCGAACGGTCTCAACCAGCTAATTTGAGCCAGAAAAACCATCGCCACCCCATACAAAAGTATCTGTATGTATACTCTCGATGACCCGGTATAATATATAATGGTGATGATCGCTAAATTTGCACGCGAAAAGCTCCAACTAGCCGATCCTGTTATACCGAAACATTGCGTACTGCACCGACGATCTTCCGCATAGATAAAAATCTGGGGCTATCATTACTGCTCTTTTCTATTGCCTTGCCTAATTTAAATTTTCTAGTTGAGGGGTAATAGATTTTTCTGAGAAATTTCCCAGTGTCTAGTTTTCCAATGAACATTATCCTATTTCTGTGGTATCTCTTATAAGGAAACGCCACCGGTTACTATGCTTGTGTAGTTTTCATCTATATACATGATATTCATATATGTATATTCGCTATAAGGAATTCAAATTTAGACTAGTTTTGTGCTATATAGTATTGTGTCTTATATAGTATTGTCTTATATAGTAGTATAGCGTCACTGTTATCGTTGCAATGCGCAGATTTTGATTCGCGAATTTGCAAAGCCACTGTTAAACATTGGCGGCACCCAAGATGCTTGTCGGAGAGTTGATAACTTTATATAATTCTACTTAATCTGAGGGCTAGTCTGTTTTGCTCTAGTCAACAAATAGTTTTGGTGTTTTTGGTTAGTTGTGTTTTTATTTTTCAAATTATTAAATTTTTTTCTCCAAAACTTACCTGTTTTATCGAAATATTCCGTTTCAGGAAATTCTGGCCGTGTTTCTTGTGAAAAAACCCTGTCCAACCAACCTAAAGTGAAGTCTGTCTGTATGTCTCTGTAGTCTTCTGCGTCTGTTTCGTCTTCCGAATCAGCAAATATGAGCTCAGGTTACGCACATACAAGCTATAGTTTATTACTAAATAATAATTGATGGAATTTTTTTGATTCTAGTTTTTTGTTGTTTACTTTTTGTCCAGCCCTCACTTTCCTTTATGAATCTTTCAATAAACTGGTTCCGTATACTTTTAATGGTATATTTTGAGTTTGACTGCGTGATCTATGATGTTAAATGTACCTTACGATATGGCGTCTGACTAGTTATAATTGATTTGTTTTTTATAGGTCAGGGTGAGCAGTTTCGACCAGCGTTAGTTATGCTTTCTTATGTGGTTACAAAGGAAGAAAGAAATCTCCGGGCGCTTCTCCTGAGAGCCGGGTAACGTATCATCCCATTTATCGTCAGTGATACCATAGTACATATATATATATATATATATATATATATATATATATATATATATATCTGGATAATAGTGTGACAGCTGACAGGTGATCAGTATCAGCTGCAGGTACATGCTACCACCGCTGACCCCCTACAAACGTGTATTTTCACTTCAAACAAATTTGGCCGCTACGCATGCATGCTGAAGCTGAAACACAACTACTCAGTTGGTTCAGTGTGCATCTGTTGCGAGATTCAAAACGCAAAGACAGCGTACGAATTTCTTTGACGTGAGCATACACATTTATGGCGGGCTCAGCCGTTAGTAACCAGAGCATGTACCCCACCTACCTGGAGCCGATAACAGAGCATCCCTGCCAGCTATTGCTCTCTTATCTATTATGTATTCTTAGTTATACTAACAAACACACGAAGAGTACTTGATACCATAACAGTGTGAGACATAAGAGCGTTAATACTTAGGTACGTTACGCTTCCCTGTATCCTCTGCACGCTATCGGCTGGGCCCCCTCCTTATACAACCAAGCCCCCATTGACCCCGCCCTTATCTGTGTACGGGTTTCAAACGGGGGATCGAGGTCAATATTAGCATACTTCCATATTAACTATCAACTAAGTTAACTATTAACTACTGCACTGGCGGATCCAGGATTTCGTGACGGGGGGGGGCAAATTTTCCAGCATGGGTGCTGTGGGGCGGAGCTCCAGAAGTTGAAGAAATTTTTTGTTTTTGCAATAAAATCGGCCTTAGGATCTTTAATTCTTTTTACACTGAAGAACTTCGAACAAATTTTTAAAATTTTGACACTTTTAGCCAAAAATGGTAATTTTCTCCAAAAAATCGGATGCATTTCAAAATTCCTTTCTTCACAAAATGCAATAAATATGCGGTTAAAAAGTAGAAAATTTGCGCACAAGGCGCGGAAATTTTTTTAAGAGCGTTCCTTTTGCTTTCTCTCCTTTTTAATTTTTCCTTACATTCGCCGCTCCCCTGGATCCGCCCCCTGAACTACTGTTAACTAAGTTATCGTGCACCATCGTAATATATCTCTCTTGAGTCATTGTATGACTTTTGTTTCAGTTCCCATCCTGCTGCTCTGGACCGATTTCCGGCTAATACACACCGTCAGTACTTTGAAGGAAAGTCTGGGGCCGCCGCACGATATGCTGTCTATTCTTGGCTTGGTGGATGGCTGAAGCGGGTGTGCAATGGTATTTAGTGTCGAGAAATAGTAGACTTTAAAGATTTTTTTAGAGTATTCTTCAGTTTTAGACTTCAAATTCATATTCCATGTATTTAGTGCTGTTCGCAGAAGAAAGGCGCTTCGGTGCACTAGCTAGAGTTTTTGTTGCCAATTCTAGACCATATAGTCTGATTTTTTAGCATTTGAAGAAAACTGTTCCAATTTCGTTGCCGTTGCCAGTTTTGGAGTGGATTAGCGGCTATTTGGAAAGCAGCAAGTCTTCTGCACCTTTGAATGTAATTTTGGGAGGTTTCTATGCAGAATTACATTTTGAAATACACATAATTAATTAGCTCGTAGTTAGTTTTGCAATGCTACTTAGATTTGCGGATATTGCATACGACTGCGATAGCAAGACGCATTGCACAATGGTGCACTTTGTTCTTTGCATTGTGTAATGTTCCCGAGCTCGTCGGAGATGTACAAAGGTGCTTCCTCAAATTGTGTGGAATGGGGAGTTGACAACATACCCCCTCCCCGCTTGGAGGAGTGGGGTGGCGCCAAAATTGGTACCCAATTAGGGGCGCTTAGTTTCTGCTTATTTCCAAAAAGCACCCTTTTTGTGTGTTGACAAAAATCGTTGACCGTTGACAAAACAGCTACAATCAACCAATCTCAGCCAGTGACCGCGACCTCCCCCCTCCTCAAAAAGGACCACATTTAGCGACACCTCCCCTTGGCGATGCACTCTTAGTGATAGGCTGTGGTTTTTCATTTTTCCTGAAATGCTGTTCTTAGTAATAAATGCTTTTACTTTGGTCTCTACTGTTTCGACATTTATTTCACTTGTAAGTTGACACTATTATCAGAATATATTGCTTGTTTCAGGCATATTCCGCTAGCCTGTCTCAGTTTGCCCAGTGCTGCACTCCTTGAAGCTGGTGTCGAAGTCGGATTTGCTTGCCCCCTCCTTCTTCCTCCTCACCCTCCATATCCCTTCTCCTGTTCCCTGGAACAATATTCAGTTGTCGTTTGCATTTTGTTTATTCCATGTTTGTGTTTACCTGTTCACGTATTTGAATTTTTGTTCGTGTTGCGTTAATTTATTGTTCTTTGGCTTAGTAAATTCGTTTCCGTGTGTCATTGTATGCATAGGCTACTTAGGGCGACAGGGTGTGCCTTTGTAGGCATAAAACATTAGTGTTCCATTGGTTGCCTGCGTATAGGGGTTGGCATAATAGTAAGCATGTTAACCACGTTTCCAGCTGATATTGCTTCTGCTTTCTCGTCATTCTATAGCCAATATAGGGTATTAATAGCCAAAAATTAGGATTTTTAACAAATTTTTGCCTTCTACTACAGACTGCCTCAAATTGCAGGGCTAAGTATGGCACTAAAACATGCAGGGCATCTTGCTGGACAATTCCGCCAGGTTTTAGCCAAATCCGTCAAAGGGTTAATTTGTAATAGCCATTTTCTCGGTAATGGAAGCGCCACCTTAAGTTTACGGCTTGCTTAGCTCAAGAAATATTGGATTATTTGATTTCTGCAAAAATGAAGTTTTAAACGACAACGCCAAAACAAGAAAATTAGAAAATCAACCAATCAGCAAAGAGTTAAACGCTTTTACAAACTTGTACGTGTAATTGGTACCCCCCCCCCCGAGATCTCGGGGGAGGGGACTGCTTATACACGCGAATTTGACATAAGGTCCAAAGTTACAATATATTCAACACTAACAGAATTACAAGTTTGAAAAATTTTGCTTTTTGGGCACAATTTACATGTAATATTTTCATATTTTAGATCTGTCATTTAGTTTTAATTATATACTGTTAATTCGGATGATAGGAAAATCAACTACTTGGTGTTCTTTGCTCATAATAAATTCTGAATATATACATACTCATACTGACTTCTCAATGAAACAAAGGAAAAGTTTATACGTTTCCAAAAAATTCAATTTCAGTCATATACGTATATGATGTGTAATGGAATTGGTTAAATAAAAATCAGGTTTTGAAGAAATAACCCAGAAACTTGGATTTACTTAATGGTCACTCGAAAATGTCAAGGAAGATCTCAGAAAATGGGCTAAGTTAAAGATTTTCATGGTCGTAGCTACATGAATGAACGTCCAAGCTGTATGTGTATTTATGTGTGATTAAGAGCAGGGTTGCCAATCTCAAAAAATATAACTAATTCTTCGGGAAATGAAAGGGAAGATTAGTTAAATTCGCGTTATAAGGTCAGGGTATCATTAATACAAGAAGAACAACATCATAAATTGATACACATAGTAGTCAGTTAGGAGGCTTGAATGGAAATTCCTTAATATCGCCTCCTTGTGAAAAGCGGGTGCCTTTTCATTTGGATCTTGTTATCCCCAGGCAGATAATAATTGCAAATACCTACATTTTAATGAAGAGCTGGTGCCTCTTCATTAGGACCCAATCTTAGACAACTTATGCATGATCGTCGACCACCCAAACTAGAAGGAAAGGTTCTAATATCGTCGAAGAAGACGTGTAATTCTTCTCTAACGATAAACAACAATTTCAATTTATTGTCAAATTTAATCATATGAAGATGGTTCATTGGTATACGGTAGTTACTATACAGTATTAGGCTTAACTGGCAATAACACGTAGTCACGACTGCATAAGTAACGGTAATTAGGCGTAGGTAGGCATGTTCGATGTTAATGGACATTAATTTTCCATCTCTGATGCTTAGTTAGGTTAAATTAGTACTGGTATGAGTTAGTTACTATTAATTAGGATCAATTAGTGCTAATTAAGTAATAATTACGTAATGGGTGAAATTGTATGTGGAAAACACAACATAGGCTCAATCGAAAGGCAATTCGACGCTGATTCCAAAAATGTAAATTTTATCTCTTAACTCCCAAAACTAAGAAAGTTATAGGCAAAAATGTTTTAGTGAAATGTTTGCCATTTCGCAATTGTACTTTCTCTAAAAAGGTGTAACTTAACTAAGACTTACGTAACCTTTATGTTAAGTCCAGTCATATTGTCTGGAAGGCTGTCCTCACATGAACTTTGGGCTGGTCTTTAGTCCAGCAGGAGAATTGCCTCTCGAAAAGAGAGTTAGTATACACCTTTTCTATATCCTATTGGTTTGAAGGGGGCCTAGTTGCCTCAAAAATAAATTAAATTAAAAGAAAAGAAATTGAATCTAGGTAGTTGAGTACGTAGAATTCATTAATATAATTTTTATTTAGCTAGAATTTACGTAAAAACAACTATGTGCATATTTTTTCATCTTTTCCTGTTTTATTTTCCTCCTTGCTCAGGACTTCTTCCTCCGACTTGTTGGAAACAGGGAGTTTCCAATAGCAAGGAAAAATTGTTGCCGAAGACAAATGACCAGCACGCTTTGTTTTTGGCCAAGAGTCCAAGCGAATCTCAAGAGTGAGGGGCCGAAAACAAGCAAATTATAAACTTTTATTAACTAGGGCAAAGTAATTTATTCTGCCAGTCTGACTTATTAGAGTCTTACCTGTTTTGTATAGGCCCAAAATGGCCAAAATTTGGTAAAATTCCGTCAATTTTGGGCAAGTTAAGAACATATATTGTCTCTTGTCCCTTTGGTTACGTTTGCGTGTAAACCCAAAACATTATAAAATTCGCCCAAGTTTCGACCCCGAAATTCATCAAAAAGAGGACCAGTTGGGGGCAATATTGTAGCGCTTCTACCTGCTTCCCTTACAATATTCCCCCAATATCATTAATCCGACCCCTCACCTGGTCCCCGGGCCAAAAAGAGCCCGCATCTTACATGCAAAAGATAGGAAGCTTCTAGAAACTTCTAGAAGTTTCCCCCCAAAATTAAAGGACACCGCTTTTATTATAGGTTGTCAGCGAGCTGTCGCTCGCCCCAAATTTTCAAACCTCTAATCAGTGTTCTTCTAGGTACGGCCGAAAGCTAAAATGTCCTTTCTTCCCCCGTGTACTGCTTCTCGTGTCACTGGTGTGACATGGGAATATAGCAGTACACACCCCCAATCTCAGAAACATCTAGGGATCTCTCTGGCCCTTGGCCAGAGAGGAAAACTGAGCAACATAAACCCGAACACTAACAACTTGAGTGGCCACATGGACCTTTTATGTCCGGCCTTATTCTGCTGACTAGGACAAAAAGTTAGGATTTGTACTTTGGCCCTTTTGGCCGAAATTGCTATATATTTGTATTTTGGCCTTTCGGCCCTTTTTTCTGTATTTTAAGGCCAAACGGCCACCGTTTTCTGGACCCAAAACTACGGCCAAGAGGCCAATATTCTGCACCTTCAGACCTTTTAACCTCGACTTTTCAACACTTTTTGCTTTTTTACTCAGATACAAAAGATACAAAATTAAATTTGGTGAATACGGTGAATACGGTAGAGATGAGGACGAGCCGAGATTTTCCGGCTCGGCTCGGCTCGGCTCGAGAGAAAATGTGGTAGGCTCGGCTCGGCTCGGCTCGCGGACATACCCGGCTCGCGGACATACCCGGCTCGGCTCGGCTCGGCTCGGAAGAATATTGAAAGTGGGTCGGCTCGGCTCGGCTCGGCTCGCCCAGCTTGAAATTTGAAACTTGACCGATTGCACCGAATTGTGGATTTTCTACGTTGTCTTAGTCAAAAGGTCTGAAAGCAGCTGTCTAGCTTTTGTGTATCAGTGTGAATCACCAAAATTCCATTATTGCCGAGACACTGCGAGCTGCAGAGTCCACGATTATAAGGTTTAATTATATTGATATTTGGCAAATGTATATATATATTCTACGAAAGTGGGCGGGCACCCATTCGTGCTTGTTTTGCATAAAATTTATTATTTTATTCTATGTATACAATATGGAAAGGAGCCATGGATAAACGCCGAAAAAATCGGAAATAAACTTTTTGTTTTCCGCAGTCTTTAAACAATAAAATTCAGAATTCTTTTGCATTATTTTTAAATTTTAAAAAAATTTCAAATCCTCGTATTGTTCTCTGTCGATCGTAGCCATAATCGTAGTCAATTGTGATTACGCAAAATAATTTTACTCTAAATTAATAGTAAGTATTTCTGGTATATAATCAGAAGTTTAACAACCTTTTCTGCTATGTGATAAATTACTACAAAAACCCAAAGCCGCAGTAGTAAGACAATGCAAATTTTAATTGTAATATTTACCAAATATGACACGTTGAAGTAAATTAAGTCAAAATTTTTCTTTCTAACTACACCATACATAAGTTTACTTCAAGCACAGCCTGACGTTTAAGGTGCTGGTTTCCTTTCGGGTATTTTTTACCCATACGACTTTAATCCTTTACGTAAATAGCTAAAACTTGCTAAATAACCTATTTCCGTGCTCTTTAACATTCTGGGACCAGTCCCGGATTTTTAGGCCAAAAGATAAGAAAGTTTTGGTTTTTGGCCTTAGGCTTCCAGTAGGTAGACCAGACATGGAATTGGTTGTTATCGCTGGAAAGAGGACACAAAAATGAACATTTTTGCTTTTACAACTTTTGAGCTATCTCCAGTGGTTAAGTCAGTATAAGCAAAAAACCATTTGGAGAGTCAAAAAATAGCCATTTTTAAGGAAATCAGTTTTTTCAAAATTACTGCCAAACCTTGCGAACAATTTTGTTCCATTTATACTCAATCGATACAGCGTCCGAATGCACATTTTATGAATCCCTATTAGCCGGACTTTATAGCTTTCAGCTAGAGATTTGGCCGGAAAACCATTTTGGCAAAACTGAGGTTATTTTGTTTTGAACATCGATTTCTCAAAACCTGCTCGACAGATTCCGGAGATTTTCGGTAAAATGGAAATTCGTACTATTGCGGAGGGACGTTTTTCTTGGTTTTGGCTAAAACGTTCACAGTTTCGAGAAAATTTAGTGCAAAGTTTAAAAAATTAATGCTTCCGTGCATTTTGCGAATTTTCTCAAACGTTGAGTAGTTCTGAGCAAAACCCCAAAAAACGTCCCTCGGCCCATATGTCCTCTCTATGATAGTGCAAAAAGAAATTTTGTCTGGTTCTGCAGTTTGGAAAAATCAATGTTCAAAAATTTTTGGTCTATATTTAGCCGTTATGTCAGAAAATGTTTGCTAATTTCTCAATAATTATGCTGTTCTCGTAAACTCATTTGAATGTCCTGATTATAAGCTTTAAAACGATGTATAAAGCTCTTTCCAACTCCTAAAATTGCGAAAGTTATAGCGTTTCAAAAAATCATCACAAAAGCACTGCACAAAAGGAAACCAGCACCTTAAACTAAGTTGGCGTGCAAATAAGATATGAATAAAGACAAGGACAACGGAAAATTAGACGACAAAGCTGAAAACAGAAAACAGAATTTGTTGGCTATTTTGTTTGAACAAATTCACAAGTAATTACAGTGAACTTAAACTTTTTCAATAGGGTCGGCTCGGCTCGGCTCGGCTCGGAGTTTCAATTCTCCGGCTCGGCTCGGCTCGGCTCGGGAGAAACTGTTGCCTGCTCGGCTCGGCTCGGCTCGGCTCGCGAGCCGAGCCGAGCCGCGAGCCAAAATCCTCATCTCTAGAATACGGTGTTAAATACGGTGAATAAAGACTCTGAAAAATCAGAAATTTTATAGGATTAATTGAAACGATTGTTTTGTTCAACTACTTGATTCGCATTTGATAAACCTTAATAAAGAAAAATTTTAAATAAATGCCAACTACTGAGCGGCTTCTAATGTTATATGATTTACTTGGTAAAAATAGATAAAGCATTGAATTTTATCTCCGAGCCTAATCCTTTAAGCAGGAAAAAGTACAAAGTCAAGTTGGTTAAGATTTACGTTTGTTTATGTTGTAGATTTACAATCATAATATGCAGCAATCAATGCATTCGATAAAAGCTAGTAAAGAATTTAAGTTCAATTAAATCAATGCTCCCTTTTAATCTTATTAGGTCTTATGTTTTGTCTGTAAGCAAAAAATTAATAAAATGCAACATATATAATTGAAATTTTGAATGTTAATCTTTAAAAATAAATTTTAGTATACCTACGGATATTTCTAACAGTACAGAAACTTAGGAATTTTGAGTTTATCCTGCCAACAATTAAAAATAAATTTCGTGAAAACCTTGCAGATCTTCAAAATTATCAAAATAACATTCTAAATTTGAGAAATCAAATTACAGCAAATTAGCATAGTTTCCGTTCAGAAATATATTTCTTAAAACTACTACTTCAAATTTTCCATTTGTATACCATTAATAGCAACATTCGTGATGGGCCGAGTTGATGGAACATTATGGGAACTACATACTCGCTTTGAAAAATGCACTTATATACATGATCATGCATTTATATAGATATATAGTATTTCAATGCTGCGCCCACGCTGTACATTTTCTAATACGATGCGCGCACACGCAGTACATTTTCCAATGCGCGCCCACGGTGTACACTTTCTCAATACGCGGCCGGGCCGGGCCGAAAAATCCGGCCCGTGCTCATCTCTAATGAATGCCACGGGCTTTTAGCTCATGCAAAATAAATTTTCTAAAGCTGCAATATTAATAAAAAAGTACAAGTGTATATACTCTTGCAGTTTTAGAAAACAACACTGCATGAAAAGAAATAAAGAGATTGCCGATTGTAGAAAACCATACGTACAATATGTGTTAAAGCAGCCCAATTCCACAAAATAGATTAGCATCCTGAAGCACAAAAGCACAGGCTGTCGAATATAAATTTTAACAATTTTTCGCTAACTCTTGGAAATTTTTTGAAAAATGCTGAAAACGTTAGGTGGGAGTTGCCGGAAGGTCCGTTTGGGAGCAGGATTAGCCAAAACTGTTTTGGAGGCGAGACGGGGACCTGTCCATTTCTACCGTCCTCCCACCACACACCTACATATGAACCCAGTTGCCCAGTTACACGACAGCTGATTCTCGAACCCAACATTTGCCAGAAGCGGACAAGCCGGCAACGTTCTGCTGCAAATGTTTTATGCTGTTACTTTGTGCTTTTACTAGAGGAACAACAAATAAAACAGAGTCTGTTTCCAAATAAGCACTAAAATGATGGTTGTACTACGCTAGAGCAATTAATTTGTAGTTCTTGACTAAAATTTGTTGATAGCGCCAACTTTTGTTAGCTAGAGCGTACGCCGCTGTTCTTCTGTAAGTGCAAACACAAACTATCGAAATTACTCAAAATGGGTGGAACTACAGTTTAAAAGCAAGTCACCTACATTTACTACATTTGATTTACTAAAATCAAGAAAGAAGAAAGAATAAAGAAGGACCAATAGTATGACCACAGACACCAGAGCAAAAGGCACGCTATCGGCTAACCCCCACAAATTGACCCCCTCCTCCACACCGCCCCTATAGGGTCTTACGGGGTCCAAACGGGGTCGTTCACTCGCTTAGTATGTTCTCTGACATGCATATGTTAAACATACACGCTTGCACCCTGTTCCCAAATTAGGCCTCGGTTCATTATAACGTGTAATTATGCAAAGCAGTGAGCGACCCCCGTTTGGAACCCGTACCCAAATAGGGTCGGTGGGAGAGGGGGTCAATTTGTGGGGTCGGTTAGCCGATAGCGCGCATAGCATAGTTTTTGCTCTGATAACTCAGAGAGCCTGCCTGTTGTCATTTTATTATTATGTACTTTTTAATTTGTAGTTAAAGTTGCTCTGCCAAAGAAACGAACTTCAAAATTTAGGGTATTTTAGAATAAAGTTTGCAAAAATTTTCAAAAAAGCCCACGTTTTTGTCTTAAATTGTTTATTATTGCGAGAAATACACTTTTTAAACTGTATTATGGACTTTCTTACTTAATATTGACCTTATTTTGGACTTGGAAACATGCTGGCAATCAGGTTTTCGAGTTTAGAAGTATATGTTATGGAATGAACAAAATTTAGTGCTGAAATGGGTTTTAACTACTTATTCTTTAATGATCAGTTGAACGAAGATCCTCAAAACCAGTGAAGATTGATTATAAAATCTGGTTTTCTATGACTTATCCTTGTTCTAATGTTAGAAGTCCAAGCCATATAGTCCAAGCCATATGTATAAATTTGTATATTATTATCAGAGTTGCCAGCCCAATTTGAATATTAATATGTGCTCGGAATATCATAACTTAATCTCAGAAACGGAAGCTCCATCTAACTAGACAGACTAGAATTAAACCATTATAGATTGAGAGAAAGATTGATAATCTGAAATAGAAAGACTAGTAATCCATAGGGTTCTCCCGAAAAAGGTCTGGTTTATTTCCATAATGGCCCGGGTGCAGTGTCCTCATTTATCAAAGGATAGGATAGTTCTGAATGAGAAGCATATCTTGGCCAGCAAGAATCCTAACATATATGAATTAGCATTAAGAAGAGACACTTTAATAGATACGTTAACAAAATCCCTATTTTTAGGAGCTTGAGAATCTCCTCTCCCAGCCGCGCATTTTAATTGGTACCCAATTAATAATAACTCTTAGAAGACGGTTTGTCAGCTAATTATTTAATAATAACGTAGTTAAGGAAGCAGTAATAAACAATAGTTATTGGGCAATAAAGTGTGTTAATTAGGATGTGTAAGTCATCTAGTAAGTCTGAATGGTTTTGTGAGGTGTTAACCTTAAGGTGGTGATTCCTTTTGGTCACATATTGTTGGTTGGCGCCATAAATAAAGGTGAAATTTGACGAAACTTTCCAAAATAAGTTCTTTTAGCGTTCTAACACCGTCCGCGCAAGCCCGATTCAAAAATTCGAGATTTCCGGTCAGGGCGGTTTGGAAATTTCTGAACGTTTGGCAGCAGCTACACAATTATGAATATATTCATTCGATAGATCTCATCGAGCTTCATATTTTTGCTTTTTAAAGCAGCTTTCTAACTTTTCACTACCGTGAGATATAGCCGATTTTGTTGTTTTGGCGTCGAAAACATGTCATTTTTGCAGAAATCAAATAATCCATCATTTCTTGAATTACACAGACCGTATAATCAAACTAAGGGCGTCGATCTGAAGGTCCTATAGGGGCAAATTATCCGACGCATGATCATCTTCCAACTGCTATCCTGTAGGCTGCTATCATAAAAAATGTAGTTTTTGCAAAACCACGACCAATTTTTTTCCAAAGATTGTGGAGTATTCACCATGCAAGCTAGAGGGCTGCTACTTACCTTAATACGTTCTGCACAAATATACCCAGGGACGATTTTTTAGTTGCCCCGATTGCTGCTTTCTAGCTAAAGTAATCGCTTGACAAATTTGGAAAAAGTAGGCAAAATACAGGTTACGAACACATTTCAGCTTATTTCCCTACAACGAAGAGTGATTTCACAATAAATAAAAAATCGTCCCCAGCTATTTGATGGAGGTATCGAATGATATAACCGATGTCTCGCGAAAAAATTTACTTGAGTCTGCAAAAATTCTGGAAAATTATACTTCTTCTAAAATGTGTTAAAAATATTTTAGAAAAGCAACATTAGTTTCATGGCATGCGTTAAAAAGAGAAAATGTTAAGCTACATTTTGATATAAAAATGGCTTCTTAAGGTGGTGATTCCTTTTGGGTACATATTATTGGTTGACGGTCCAAATCAGGAAGAAATTTGATGAAACTTTCCAAAATAAGTTCTTTTGGCATTCTAACACCCTCCGCGCAATCCCGCTTCGAAAATTTGAGATTTCCGGTCAGAGTGGTTTTTACAGTTTCTGAACGTTTGGCAGCCGGATACAGTTATGACTATATTCATTCGAAAGATCTCATTGAGCTTCACATTTTTGCTTTTTAAAGTAAGTTTCTAGCTTTTCTCTATCGTGAGATATAGCCGATGTTCTTGTTTTGGCGTCGAAAACTTGTCATTTTTGCAGAAATCAAATTATCCAATCTTCTTGAACTACGCAGGCCGTAAAATCGAACTAAGGGTGTCGATCTGAAGGTCCCACAGGGACAAATTATCCGACGCATGATCATCTTCCCAACTGCTATCCTGTAGGCTGCTATCATAAAAAGTAGTTTTTGCAAAAACACGACCAATTTTTTTTCCAAAGATTGTGGAGCATTCACCATGCAAGGTAGAGGGCTGCTACTGAACAAATGTATTCTGCACAAATATACCCAGGGACGGTTTTTAGTTGCCCCGATTGCTGCTGTCTAGCTAAAGTAATCGCTTGACAAACTTGGAAAAATTAGGCAAAATACAGGTTACGCACACATTTCAGCTTATTTCTCTATAACGAAGAGTGATTTCACAATAAATAAAAAATCGTCCCCAGCTTTTTGATGGAGGTATCGAATGATATAACCGATGCCTCGCGAAAAAATTTACTTGAGTCTGCAAACATTTTGGAAAATTATACTTCTTCTAAAATGTGTTAAAAATATTTTAGAAAAGCAGCATTAGTTTCATGGTATGCATTAAAAAAGAGAAAAATGTCAAGCTACATTTTGATATAAAATGGCTTCTTCTCGTAAGAACGAGTATAATGTGAAAATTTGATTGAGCAGGTATCACCACCTTAACTCCAAGTAATGGGTGAGTAATAATCGTGCAAACTTTATGTGACCAAAGGGAATCACCATCTTAAGTTAACGCGGGAGGGTCGGGGGGGGGGTCCAAGCCCCCCAACCATAGTTTCCCCAAGGAGGGGGGGTATCCCCCCCAAAATTTTCGACCAACTTTACCCCCCCCCCCAGATTTTTTGACTATCCCTCCCCCCACTTTTGGTTACCCGCCCCGAACCCCCCCAGCAATTTTTGGAGCCAAAAAGTTAGCTAAATTTTGCTAAAAAATGGTCATTTTTTGAAAATTTTTTCTCAAATTTTGGCTTAAAATCGGTTTAAAACGTTGTAAAAACGCCTAAAACGATAAAAACAAACCTTGTTTTGACGAAAAAAGCGTTAAAATACAGAAAATTTTGCGTTTTTAGGCCATTTTTTGAATTTTCTGAGGTCCGAATTTTGGGGAGGGGGGGTTCGGGGGGGCACCCCATCACATTTCGGGGGTCGACCACCAAATTTTCGAAGTTTGTCCCCCCCAACCAAAATTTCCAGGGAAACTATGCCCCCAACCCAGACAAGGTGTACGAGCCGTATCGCAGCATAGTTTCCCTGGAACTTTGGGTCTGGGCGGGGGGGGGGGTAAATCTTACGTTCATTCCTTTGGCGGAGCAACTTTAACTACAAATAAAAAGCACTGCCCTACATTTTAGTACATCAAATGTAGTAAATGCAGGTGACGCACTTTTAATTTGTAGTTCCACCAATTTTGAGATTTTTTGAGTCTGTGTTTGCTCCTACAGAGGAACAGCGGCGTCCGCCTAGCTAATAATAACGGAGTGCTATCAATATATTTTTGTCAACAACTACAAATTAATTGCTGTAGCGCACTACAGCAGTCATTTTAGTGCTGATTTGGAAACGGGTGCCGTTTAATTTGTAGTTGCTCAGTAGAAGCATAACAGCATAAGACATTAGCAACCGAAAGCTGCCGGCTTGTCCTTTTCTAACAAAGCTGGGACGGGGAGTCAGCATAGTTCCCTTGGAGTGGGGAGCATGTGGGGGGAAGGGCTAGGGGGGACCCCCACCAAAACGACAAATTTCGGCGAACCCTCCCCCCGCTCCAGATTTCCGGATTTTGCCACACCCCCAATCATAGGTGTAAAGGGGATTTGGGTTGGGGGGGCACCTCCCCCGGAATTTTGGGGGGGGGGGGCCCTTTTTAGACCCTCCCCCAAACGCCCCCCAAACCTCCCCGAAAACCTTTGGGGGGGAGGGGTTCCCCCCCCCCAGGTGGAGGCCATGGGGTGAAAAAACCCACCCCCTTTTTTTGGGGAAAACCCACCCGCCTCCTGGATCATGGGTAGAGATATGAGCTCCAAAACCAACACATAGCAGCAGCGCGACTTCTTCTTAACCCATGTACGCATAGGTGCACGGGAGATTTGGGGTGGGGGGGGGCTCCCCCCAACATTTTCTGGGGGGGCTGCCCTCTGAAACTCTCCCCCAACCCCCACAGACCACCCCCAACCCTCCCCAAAAATTTTTCAATTTTTATGTCAAAAACGTATTTTCAGCCGTTTGTAATACTAATAAACATCGAATCATGAAGTAATTTTTACATTAGACAGTGGTTTTAAACTGTAAAACTTGATTGTCCAGGTGTTTCTAAGTTCAAAG
This sequence comes from Trissonchulus latispiculum, assembly GCA_030248195.1. Taxonomy (NCBI): domain Eukaryota; kingdom Metazoa; phylum Nematoda; class Enoplea; order Enoplida; family Ironidae; genus Trissonchulus; species Trissonchulus latispiculum. The sequence goes on along the minus strand of JASAND010025972.1, from coordinate 53 downwards.
AAGGCTAATATTCAGTCAAAAAAGTCCAGCAATACGTAACTGAACGAAGTACA
>JASAND010025970.1:0-20166 GCA_030248195.1 Trissonchulus latispiculum | reverse complement strand
ACTTGCTTCGTTCAGTTACGTATTGCTAACCCGGCACATGGAGCGACTAAGGAAACATCTATCCAGGCATCTATCATCTTGTATCAGCGGGACGGCCCCCACTTTTCGGTTCCCCCACCACTTTTCGGACCCCCACCCCGCTTTTCGACAAGCCCCCACCCACTTTTTCCCAAAACTGTCAAAAAATTAAGCTTTTGAGGTCAAATTTTAAAAATTTTCAATTTTTAGCTAATTTATGGACATAAGTTCATTTTAAGCTTAAAAACAGTATATAATTTTTTGCGTTTTTACCTTAAAAATGTTAATTTTTCGCGAAAAATTTAGACATATTTATACCTTGGGCTCGCCCCCCCCCCACTGTCAAACCACTAAAAATGCCATGTAAAGCCTACCAAGTTAAGCAACCAACCAGAAAGTATATATATTTCCCATCAATTAATTGACTCAATCACTCAATAAATTGAACTCACCGATAACTATAACATCAGTTAGTCCAATGGTCTGATTTGGATCGGGGCCTCGCTGAAGGCCAGTGAGGACCTCTGGGTCCGATAGATTGGAACAGTGACTCAAAAGCTCATCCATTCAAAGATCACAACACAAAGTAGGGAAAACAAGAAGATAACAATCACCAGTAAGTAATGCGCCCCTCTCTAGCGTAGCAACCAATCAACCAAATGCTACCACCAAGAGCGCAAAGGCAAAATAGCCTATCTAGCGCCAAGCCAAACGGCACTAACGATCACTTCAATTGAAATATATCCGCGATTTCAGCAGCTGCAAACAAAAAACAATATTATCGATCCACATTTTCTATCAATATTTTATTAGCACAGGGAGGGAATCGGAAGGTCAAAATGGAAAGGGATAGTGTAACTATGCTTGTAAGCGCTTGGAAGGACTAACTAACACGGGCGCATGGACGGACCCTCGCCGGGGTCGGAACTTACTCCCTCCAGAATCCGGGGTTTTGGAAGAAAACATGAAAAAATCTGGAGAACACTGCAAAGATCGGCAAAAACAGGAAATTTAAATATGGAAACCTAAATTTTTGGATATATAGTCGTATAAATATATACACATATATACATACATACATATATTATATATATGTATGTATGTATATATATATATGACTAGCGTAGCCAGAAAAAGCATATAGACGTATATATATATATTAGGGGTGAAGCTCGAAAATAACTCTCCTGTCCCTCTCCCAACAAAACTATCAGTAACAATAAAAAAGTCTGACGGAAATTGAAATTTCACCATGGTAATAATTTTTATCAGCACATGTAAGTACCACACATGTTTGTACGTAGACAGTTAAGCAACAATTTAGGATACATACTGGGTTTTCTCTAGGCCAAAAATGGGGGGAGACCAAAAGTAGGGGGGGAGAATAAATGGGCTAAAACTGCTAAATATACGTACCGTAAAAAAATTGCGTGTTTTCTACGTATACTGCTACAACTAAGCTAGAAAGTGCTCAAAATTTTCTTTCATTTTCCGGGCACCTTATAGTGAGTAGGGGGGAGACCAAAAAGTGGAGGAACCCAAAAAGTGCGGGGCGCCCAACACCCCCCACTAAAGAAATCCCAGCATATACGAACTTATATATTATTGCTTGCGCAAATGCACGTATATATGTAATCGAGTACAAAAACCATTATAACTATAGGTTTCAGCTGTTTTATAACTTTGGCCAACTTTTGCCCTTTACGACGACACGAATTAAAGTTTGAAAAAGCAAATGCTCACGATAAACCATGCAACAATTGCACCAAAAAAGCTCAAAGGTCCTTGAGACAACTTTTTCTCCAAAGTGTTGTCAGCATTAAAGCTCAGTAATATAGAAGCTACTACAAAACCCGTTGAATTAAATGCAAAGAAGGGGACCCAGCTAAAATTTAAGAATGAAGATATTCAAGTCATGCACGATGACAAAGCAAAGCAGTCCAAGAGAGCAGTTAGCATATTCTATTTCAGCTTCAGCAAAAAGGACAAACAAAAAAATCAAAGGGGAAAAACAAACAACTTTTTTTAATCAGACAGTTGAAGACGGAAAAAGGGTAACGAAATCGAAAGAAGTTTCACAAAAAATTCGGGGGGCCCACTGACATAGCAAATAAAAGGTTACAAGCAACTAACCACAGCATGTCAGCAAAGTGCTGGTAACCGATGTCTCTACTAGTTGCCAAAGCTGACACAGCAGAGCTAGCAGGTTAGATAGGAGCTGAAGTGGACAAAAAAGGAGAGAAGTTGCTAGAAACCTCAAACGAGACACCTTTCCTGCCACTCGGTAAAGAAGCCCAAAAACGCTAGAAACATTGGAATATGTAAGTATGTACGTAATACACACTTTGCTGAGTATATATATATACGCTTGCATAGAGAGGTATAAATACAACTTCGCTATTGCGCAACTGCTTGCAATGAAAGCAGCCGGCAACCTTTGAAATAATGACAGATAAAATCAGGCCATAAAAGGAAGGCTTATATGCACATATACGCATCAATTATATATACATATGCGTGAACAAATAATAAGTAGCACAGCACAAGAATGATGTGCACTAAAGTATATAGAGAGCGCTATTACCTAGACTAGCAGACAGACACCTTTCTCCCACACAGGGGCGCACCCAGGATTTTGAAAAGAGGGGTCGAACCTGAAAGTTTTCCTATTTTTTAGTTTTAAGAATTAAAAATAACTTAGTTTTTGCTTTCTCCCAAAAAATTTCGGGGGTAATTCGGATAAAAAGGGAGGGGTCGGAACCCCCAAAACCCCTCCCCTGGGTGCGTCAATGCTCCCACGCAAACGAAAAAACATGGTGTATATATATATATATATATAATTTGAAGAAAAGGTATATATGTATAAATATTACGTACTAGAGCAAGCAAGTATAAAGACTAAAGATACCAAAACTATATATAAAAAACGATTATGTATATATACGTATATAAAAATGATAAGCACCGAAAAATATATATATGTCAACATGAAGCAACATCAAGACTTCAAAATCCCAGAAATTTATATACTTGGATTTGCACAATTACACCACAAACAACTTTCTACTAGTCGAGCTGAGTTGCTGTGCCAAATTAAACTAAAATTCACGCCGGAAACGCATGCACTTCATAAGTTAGTACGCGCGTACACAGCAAAATTAGTACACATTGCGCTGCCATGCCAACAGCGAAATTAGGGGGGAGGGGGTGACGGAGCGACAGACAAAGTGACAAATAGCGCCGCAGTGCTTGGCCGGTTAGGTGCAAACCGAAACGAAAAGACACCAAAAATATGGGGACAGGCACGCCACAAGGGTGAAAGATTAATAGCCAGAATAAACAATCAAAATGTGTGTGTCTAAAAGAAATTAAGAAACAATTAAAAATGTGCTGTTGCATAAGCACGTGAAGTACAGGACCACACAAGTGCACAGTTGTGACAGGATATACACACTACAGCTACAAAAGACGACAAAGAGTGTATACGTACGTTGTGAATATACTAAAATGTCACCAACAGACAAAAAACAGTAAAGAATTTAATGAACTGATTAATTATCAATACCTATTACTTAAGGATTTCTACAGTGACATATTCCCAAACTTGTATACATTTAGCTCAAACTCATGCACGTGCATATATGCACGTATATATATACTTTTTAAACTGTAAAAATGTACATATTATAACGTCGTGACACTTAACCGATCCCAGTTCGATACGGTCCGGCCGGACTAATATAGCAAGCTGCAAAAACAGAAAGCAGTCCACCCAATCCCAGTAATCAGGATTTGAGCAAGTTTCCGTAAAAGGATGAGTTTAAACAGGTCTAGTTTTATATGTAGCGTGTCGTACGTACGTATTATCTAGGCAGGTACGTATAATAAAGTCATAAAGATATCACAAAATTAGCTAATCTTCCAAATTTTCACATAAATTCATGAATACCTCCCTCCACTCACCATAAGGTAGGAGCACAGTTTAAGGATTTTTGATCAAAATTTTCGACGTCGCCGTAATTTTTTGTTATAAAATCGCTTAGTTTGGTATTTAAACTTGATTTTTGAGCACTTTATAGTTTAGTGATATATAGCCATTGGGGGAAAACCCACCCCCTTTTTGGGTGGGGGGAAAGCCCACCCGCCTCCTGGACCAAGGGTTGGACCTATGAGCTCCAAAACATAGCAGCAGAAAGCGCGACTCTTTCTTACCTACGTATGCAAAGATCAAGTCATTTGGTTCACTCCTGTTCATTTTATGACATTTTGAAAATGACACCTACTTTTTGGTCCAACCACGCCAAAATTTTGCAAAAGTTTGGACCGATGTAACTTTTGACTGGGTTGGGCTAGAAAGTTTTGCAAACATCTGCAATGATGTCAAGTCTTCCTCTTTGCACACAGCCAAAATTAGATCGATCCGATGCACCGTTGGTCTGGCACATTGCCAAATGTGGCGGGGAAAAACCCACTTTGGGGGGGGGGGGAACCCCACCCAATTTTTTTAAAAAATTTTTTATCAACCAAACAGGGAAACAATTCGACACTATAGCACGGTACTATCGAGAACGATGCAATATCCTATGGTATCAGATTTGGATATACAATTTTGCTTCCCTGGCTAGCTAGGGCCAAAAACCCTCAAAGTGCCATTTCGGCACTGGAGGACCCAGGACAGGTCCAATTGTGGATTTTAACAGCCAAATGAACGTAAAAAACCATTCTCTACGCGACCGACTAATAAGTTTTATCAAATTATATACATCGTTTTTAGCATTTTTCAAAAATTGCCCTATGTTTATGTGTTAAACTTTATGAAACCTGGCCGTTTGATGATGCATTTTCAATGGCACAAGGAATCTCAAAAAAGGTACCTAGATCGGGTTTTTTGACTTATACTAGCTAAAAAAAGAGTTGAATTTTACAACTGAAGTGTCAAAATAGCGCTACGACAATTTTTGAGACCTGTGAGGGGTGGGTTTTCCCCCATTGGGTTTTCCCCCGCTACTTTTTGCATTATATATACCGGCCTAACGGTACACGCTAGAGAAGTGCAAATGGGCTTAAAAGATAGATCTAAGTATACGCCAAGTACGTACGATGGTATATAAAGTTCTCATCTAGCCCTTATATCTAATAAAAAAGTTCCAGCCAAAATCCGAAAATGTGGGCTTTTCCCCCATGGCTATATACGTAGAAAACAGCCTATTTTTACCGTATTTTTAGCATTTTAGCCCATTTATTTACGTAGTTCCTAGCTTTGATCTTTCTCACCACAGGTGGGGGGCTCGGCTTACGTAGTCTAGGTATAGTCAAGCGGGAAAAAACCCACTTTTCAGATTTTTGGCCAGAACTTTTTAATGGTTTGACATATTGAAATGCTGATTATACAGGTAGCTAGGCCTAGTCGTAAGCTTTCTTATGAGCTATATAACACCTCTCTAGGGTGTGCCGTTAGCGAGAAAAATTGTCCCAAACTGGCGGGGGAAAAACCCACTGCGGGAAAAAACCCATATGTGGGGAAAAAACCCACCCCAAAAAATTTTTGGCAAGCTGCCAGGAGCATTTCTAACCATTCCAAATGAAAGAGCGGGTTGTTTTTAGTACAACTGCATCAAAATATATTAGTTTTTGTACTAAAATTGAGGTCATATGGTCATTTGAAAATGTTGTATCTTTAACACATATATAAACATAGGCAAATTTTGGAAATTTTTTAAAATTGTTTATTTTCGGCAGTTTAAGTATCCTACCGTGTAGAAAACGTGTTTTTCTTGTATTTAGAGCCAAACTAGACCCATTTTAAGGCAAAAATAAGCATTTTTGATCAAAATTGAAATTTTGGCTTGAAATGGCACCGTGTCCGATTTAGACCCCCTGGACCACCCATAACAGTACGAACCCAGGTAAAACCTATACCAATTTAATCTATAGGCTCTATTAAACAAATGTATGTATTGGTTTGACCTTTCCGGTCAATGGTTAGAAAAAAATTTAATTTTGAAAAGTGGGTTTTTTTCCCGCCGTGGGTTTTTCCCGCCAACTCCAGGTCACCCCCAGGTCGCACCGGAGGGGTCAGAGCAGTGTGACATATATCATCATGAAGCGCAACAAATGCCCTACAGGTACATATAATCCGCTTTAGTCTAAGTCTTTCCAGTAGTTCAGGGTGGCCCGGCAAAGTTTGCCAAATTTCGGCACTTGGACCAAAATTTCCAAAAATTTCAAAGTCCCACAAAATTTGCAGGGAAGCAGTGGGAGCTACCATAATACACCCTCCAGGGTTATTTTGGATGCTCTTCAAGATAGGCTATTAAAATCCTAGATAGCTCATACCGGTAAGCCCACACTGGGGGTGGGTTTTTTCCCGCATTGGCGAGTGGGGTTTTTTCCCGCTTGACTATAAATATTGTTTCTTGGGGAGCACTTTGGGGGCGAGGGTCACTTTCGAGGGGGCTAAAATTTTTCAGAAATTTGTAAATAAGTAAACGACAAATGGCAAAATTTTTAAATTTAATAAAGAGATATGTCTTCAAATTATATATCGACAAGTTTGTACTGGCCTATTTTTACTGGGGGGGGGGGGCTGGGACCCCACTCGGCCGGCAAACTCCCCCCCCCCATTAATTCCGACCTCCGACTCCATAACCCAAAAATTTCCAAATTTTACCATTTTTACCCTAAATTTTCCAATTTTAGCGTAAAAAACACCACAAAGTAGCCATTTTTTAGCGATTTTTGGCAGTTTTTACACAAAAAACGTAAAATTCGCATATTTTTTTCAAAAATATGCCCCTCTATTTTTGGTGAGCCCCACCCCCATCGCATGGGGGGCAACTTTGAGCCACAACCATATCGCCCTTCCCCCATCAATGTTGGAATATTTACCCAATCAAGCTTATAAATACGCAGACAAAAACAATAAGCACCAAAGTACCCAGCAGCAAACTTCAATGTACAGTTGGAACTTCAAGAGTGCTACAAATTAGCTTCATGGAACCATTTACCATAGTTTGCATAGGTGTATATACAACCTGTTTGGGTTGGGGGAAATAGAAGGTCCAAATTTGGCCCGGGGGACCCCACCAAAATCCGAAATTTGGGGAGGACATAGTTTCTCGGAACTTTGGGTCTGGAGGGGCGGGTATATCATGGAAGGTTGGTGGTCTATCCAAGAAATGTGATGGGTACCCCCAATCCCCCCGCAGAATTCGGACATCAGAAATTTCGAAAAATGGACGAAAATGCAAAATTATACAACTACCCCCAAAAAGACCCCAATCACCAGAAGATTTTACAACAACCACCAAAAAGACCCCAATCACTAGAAAATTCTACAACTAACCCCAAAAAACCCCAATCACCAGAAAATTACCCCAATCGAGAATCCACTATCAGCTATCTGAGAGCAATTGCCCACAACTCCGTTGCCCACAATAGTTTTCGTATATATACGTAAATACGGATTGAAAACTGACAAATTTGTGATAAAATATGCTAAAATTAGCCCAAATTGTAGTTTATAATTGCATATATTAACTTTCAACTATTAACTATTAACAGACTATATAATTTAACTATTAACTAACGTAAGTTGTAAACATTTTAACCAAGAAAGCTCTGTCTCTTGTTTGAAAACATTTATATATCAGGGCATGGATACCCATAGCTTTTGTAAACTGCAGCACAAAGATGACTGAATTTCAAATTTCCATTTAGTAAGAAACCGATACCTCGAACTGTAAATACGACAGGAAGAGTTTCATTATTTATTCGATAAATAGGTTGGTATATGATTGGTCCGAAAACCGTAATTGAACACTTTGCAATGGCAAGGCTTAGCTGCTACTGTATTGACCAGTCATACTACCTCCCTAAATCTTCCTTAAATTCCCTAAATTCTTAGTTTGTAAACTAAATTATTTCTTGGTGATAAATCTTCCGGAAGGTGACAGTAGATTTTTCAGTTTCTATAAACAACTTAAGATTGTCCACGTAAATGAGCAACTTTGCGGAATTTATACAGCTTACTATATATGTCGTTTATATACTGGGCTTATTCTAGTGGGGGGGCCATAAACACCCTCCCCCCCCCCCTGGTTTTTTCCTACAGGGGGGTGGGGCCCCCCCCAGAAATCCTTTCCCCTCCCAGACATGGCTCGCCCCCCCCCAGAATCGTCCCCCTCCCCGCCAGGTTTCGGGCCTTCCCCCCCAGAACGCCCCCACACCCTAAAGTGCCCGGAAAAATAGGGTTTTTAGAGCTAATTTTGAAAATTTTTTCCGGCTTCGCTGGATTTTTACCCATTTGTAAGCATTTTTTAGCTATTTTAAGCTTAAATTTAAGTTAAAAATAGTGAATTTTTGGCTCAGCAGCAAAAAATAGCTATTTTTAGACATTTTTCTAAAAATTTTTCTTCCCCCCCCCCCCCCAGACCTGGGGGGGACCCCCCCAGACTTCCTCCCCCCCAGAAATTTTTGCCTAGGAAAAAGCAAGCCCCCCAAAAATCGATCCCCTCCCCCAAAAAAATCGCCCCCCCCCCCCAAAAAGTGGGTGCCCCTTTTGGTACCAACTTTTATATACCCTGAAAAAATCGCTGAGAAGGCCAAATTTTAATAATTTTCCGGCTAAGCACTATTTTTGCACTAAAAACGAACTTTTTTGGCGATTACTATAAAAATAGCGCTGTTTTTAGCATGTTTTTAGAAAAATTTTTGCCCCCCCTCCAAGAATGACTGGCCCCAAGAAATGAGCTTTTCTTAACACAGTATATACCTTGCGGGACAGTCCCTCCCTTTAGGCTTGGTGTGTCGGTGTCGGGCCTTATGTTAAGTAAAAAGTTTCGCAAATTTGCCCAAATGTTTTACAAACTTTTATAAAAAATCACCAAATTTTTGTTAAAAATCAAAAATATATGTGTATCTTCGGGAATTTTTCGGAAAATTAGGGAAAAATTTGTCAAAAATTTTGGGGTTCCCAAAAAGGCCAGCGAGCTTAGGGTCAGCCCCCTCGATTCAAAAAATCCTGGTGACGCTACTGCCCCTATCTCCAAAATCGAAATCAGCCTTCCCCTTAAAAATTAACCCCGCCAGATTTTTGAAAAACTTTTAGCCGAAATTATAAATTCTTCAACTCCAACTGGGCATGCCTTCAACTGATTTATTCAATTTCGAAGAGCAGCGAAAATTTGCTAAGATTCGCTTAAATGTGCTGCACATCACTAAACTGAGCTGAAAGCTGAGAACACTTTCCAGTTATTGACAGAAAAAAGGATTTTGGCTTTTGGCGATCGCCTCCATTTCGCCAGACACCCCTTCCTTTCTCTACTTGATTTTCGAACACCCACCTCACTTTTTCGCTAACCACGCCTACCTATGATAGAAATTAACCTGAAAAGCATTTTCCAGAAAGTTTCTGCAAATTTTCAGGCTTTTTCCAGGAAATCCCCAAATCCGGAATCATCCAGGAAAATTCCTAGAAAATGTCAGGAAAAAACTTTGAAAATCAGCGTTCGAGACTTTTTCCAGGCTTTTCAGACATTTTTCAGAACTGGATATCTCGAAAATGCATGGAAAAGACCTGGATAACCTACTTTCCAGACTTTTTCGAGGTGTTTCAGTTCTAGAAAATATCCTGGAAATATATATATATATATATATATATATATATATATATATATATATATCTGGAAAATGTTAGAAAAAATTTTCAAGATATTTTCCAGATTTTCCAAATTAGTGAAAACACCTAGAAGTCTGGAAAAATTTTAGCGTTAAAATATTTTTCCAGACTTTTCCGAAAACAGTTTTCCAGTGCCCTCCTAACACATCTATCCTGGAGGCTACCCCCCCCCTAACCGCCCCCACCTTACTGGCTTTTTCCTAGGCAAAAATTTCTGGGGGGGAAGTCTGGGGGGGGTCCCCTCCCAGGTCTGGGGCGGGGGGCTCGGATTTCTGGGGGGGGAAGAAAATTTTTTAGAAAAATGTCTAAAAATAGCTATTTTTTGCTGCTGAGCTAAAAAATTCACTATTTTCAACTTAAATTTAAGCTTAAAATAGCTAAAAAATGCTTAAAAATGGGTAAAAATCCGGCGAAGCCGGAAAAAATTTTCAAAATTTGCCCTAAAAACCCTATTTTTCCGGGCACTTTAGGGTTGGGGGGGTTCTGGGGGGGAAGGCCCGAAACTTGGGGGGGCGATTCTGGGGGGGGGCGGTGAGCCAAGTCTGGGGGGGAACGGATATCTGGGAGGGGGGCCCCCCCACCCCCCCCATGTAGGAAAAAGCCAGCCTTACAGCTTACACCTATGGTCAAAACTGCAGAATTTTTAAACATGCGACAGACTCCAATCCGAGGAGGGGTGGTAGGTAATTTTCTGAAACTACAAATCATTCATATTTTCAGAATCTTCCAAATTCAAAGACCAAATTTTCTCAATTTTCAACGAGTTTTAGAGTATAATAAGCGACTGTTCGTTAGCAATTTTTCGTTATTTTTTTTAATTGAAAAACTTAATTTTTGGCTAAAACTTTTCTAGGTAGGGCAGGCAGTTTGAAAATTTTAAGGTGGGGTCGCCGAAAAGCCGGTTTGGGGTAGGGGTGGCCGAAAATATGTTTAGGTCGGGAATCTGTCAATTTGGGGGCAGTGGCGGCGCCAGGGGGATCTGGGGGACCCGGCCCCCCCTTTTGCGATTTGGGCCCCCTCCCTTTGGGTGTCGGGCCCCCTAGAAAAATTTTTCAGCTGTTTATATGCATAGATTGAGTGGTTTAAGAAATTTTTTAAAAATCGGAAAATTTTAGATAAATCGGCAAATTTTTTTGCTAAAAATCGAAATAATTTTTACTAAAATTTGAGAATTTTTTGGAAAATGAAGGTAAAATTTGCGAAAATTTGGCAAAAATTTTGGATTTCCGAAAACAGGTCACCGGATTTTTGGCTCGGGCGCCCCTTCAAAAAATTCGGCGCCGCTACTGTTTGGGGAGGCGTTCCTGCACCCCCTAACACCATTAGTTTCCCTAGAACTTTGGGTCTGGGGGTATATAAATCTTGGCCGACCTCCGAAATTTCCAAAAATTGCAAAAACTGCAAAATTCTGTGTAATTTAGCACTTTTTTCATCAAAATAAGGCTTGTTATGTTTTATGCGTGTTTGCACCGTTTTAAAGCGATTTTGATCAAAATTTTCGAAAAATTTTTGAAAAAATGACCATTATTCGACCAAATTTAGCTAACCTTTTGGGTCTAAAAATTGTTGGGGGGGTTCGGAGGGTAGCCAAAAGTTGGGGGAGGGTAAGTCAAAAAATCTGGGCTTTACTTTACCCCGCCTTTACCCGGTCGGCCAAGACTTACCCCCCGCCAGACATAGGTGTGGCTGGGCAAAAATTCTGGGGGGGTTCCGAGTTCCGACAGAGGGTGGAGGGGGGGGACCCGGGGACCCCCCCTAAATTTTCGATTTGTTGCCAGTTTTGGCCACTTTTTGGCCAAAAATCTGGGGGGGGGTAGCAAAAATCTGAAAATCTGGAGGGGTCTCCAAAATTTGTCATTTTGGTGAACCTATCCCTATGCCGCCACTCGCCAGACCCAAAGTTCCAGGGAAACTACATTACATATGCCCCACCATAGGTGTGTTTGGGGAGGGGGGGGGGGTGGGGAACCCCCGCCCCCCAAATGGAGGGGCCCCCAAATGGAGGGGTCACCAACCTCCCCCTAAAATTTTTTCCTACCCCTCCCCCCAAATCGACTTTTTCAGACCCCTCCCCCCCATAGGTGTAATTCGGGGGGGGGAGGGGGGAACCCCCACCCAGCCATTTTTACAAACCCCCCCAAAAATTTTTGGGGGGCCCCCCCCCCCCCCCCCCCCGGGGGGGGGGGGGGGGTAGTCGCGCCGCAGGCGCGAAAAATTGGCCAGTAATCGGGTATTTTTAGGGTAAATTCTGCAAATTTTTTCAAAAAAGTCCAAATTTTCGGCTTAAAGTGTTTATTATTGCGAGAAATACACGTATTTAACGGTTTTATGGACTTTCTGGCTCAATATTGACCTTATTTTAGAGTTAGAAACATGTTGGCAATCAAGTTTTCGAGTTTAAAACCCCTGTCTAATGTCAAAATTACTTCATAGTTGAATGTTTTTTGGCATTAGCAATGGCTGAAAACATAGGTGTAATTGGGGGGGGGGGTTTGGGGGGGGCAGCCATTTTTACAAACCCCCCCAAAATTTTTACAAACCCAACTGGGGGGGGGGGGTAGTCGCGCCGCAGGCGCGAAAAATTGGCCAAAAATTGGGTATTTTTAGGGAAAATTCTGCAAAATTTTTCAAAAAAGTCCAAATTTTCGGCTTAAAGTGTTTATTATTGCGAGAAATACACGTTTTTAACGGTTTTATGGACTTTCTGGCTCAATATTGACCTTATTTTAGAGTTAGAAACATGTTGGCAATCAAGTTTTCGAGTTTAAAGCCCCTGTCTAATGTCAAACTCAAAACTACTTCATAGTTGAATGTTTTTTGGCATTAGCAATGGCTGAAAATGCGTTTTTTGACATAAAAATGGAAAAAATTTTTTGGGGGAGGTTTGGGGGGGTCGTGAGGGGGTTTGGAGGGTCTAAAAAGGAGGCCTCCCCCCAAAATTCCGGGGGAGGGGGCCCCCAACCCAAATCCCGTTACACCTATGGCTGAAAATGCGATTTTTGACACAAAAATGGAAAAATTTTTTGGGGGGAGGTTTGGGGGGGGGGTCGTGGGGGGGGGTTGGGGGGGCTAAAAAGGGCCCCCCCTCCCCCCAAAATTCCGGGGGAGGGGGCCCCCCCCCAACCCAAATCCCCGTTACACCTATGCCCCTCCCCCCTAAAAATTTTCAAACCCCTACTTAAATTTTTGAAAATTTTTAGCTAAAAATTCGAAATTTTTCCAAAAAATTCCAAAAATTCGCGAAAATTGCTAGATTTAAGCTAAAAATCGTTAGAAATAGCTTTAAATTGAGAAAATTTTTCCATTTTTTAACGCAAAACCGACTTTTTTCGAAATTTTTCGCCGACTCCCCCTAGAAAAGTTTTCTTACCCCTCCCCCCAAATCGACTTTTCGCCCTCCCCCGTTTTTCAAAATCCCCCCTCCCCTCCCCCCTCCCTTTTTTCTGAACCCCCACCCCCACTTTTTTCCCCAGCCACACCTACAGTACATTCATTTAAAATAGGACCTTTTCGCGACATGTCGCCAATTATTCATCTGGCGACAATCGCGAAAATTCAGTGGTTATCGTAGAAATTTGGCGATATGTCGCCAAGACCAGCCTGCTACTATCGTAGAATATTGGCGATTAGTCGTGGAAAGAATATTCGCGACAATCACTGATGTTTGACGACTGTCGTGTAAACTAGCGATATTTCGTTAATTTTTCACGATAATCGTCAAACATCCGCGATTATCGCGAATATTCTACACGATTTATCGCCAATATTCTACGATAATCGTGGTAATTCCGCGATTGTCGCAGGCTTCGAGTTTTGGCGACATATCGCCAAAGCTCTACGATAACTGCTGAATTTTCGCGATTGTCGCCAGATGAATAATTGGAGACATGTCGCGAAAAGGTCTTATTTTAAATGAATGTACTGTATGTGACCCACCAAAATTGGGACCTCAGAAAATCCAAAAAATGGCCTAAAAATGAAAAATCTACCGTATGTTTACGCTTTTTCTGTGAAAACAAGGCTTGTTTTCATAGTTTTAGGTGTTTATACGCGGTTTTATAAGCGGTTTTAAGTCAAAATTTGAGAAAATTTTTCAAAAAATGATCCTTTTTGGGCAAAATTTAGCTTTTTGGTTCCAAAAAGGGCCGGGGGGTTGGATGGGGGTAGCCGAAAGTTCGGGAAGGGTATGCCGAAAATTTGGGGGGGGCAAAGGGGGTCGAAAATTTTGGGGGAGTTCCCCCACCCCCTGGTGAAACTATGCTTTTGAATTGCTGTCGACTTCCCCCATCACACAGATAATTCAACAATTATCTGGCAAGCCCACAAAATTATTAGATATAAAATTCATACTCTGGCTAATTCAAAAAATGCAGTGCAGAATATATTCAACTGTTACTAATTCAGTGCAGTACTTACTTTGTACTATGTAAAAGTTAATTAGAGAAATAAATAATTTAATCCCTAAAGATCTCATCCACTACTGCCGTCAAACTTTACTTTTCATCGAGTATGCCCAAATTAGATGAGCGAGCTGGCAACCTGTATTCATTCAACTGGCGCAAAAATGGGTTCATAAAACTGTAATCACTTGTAAATAATTTAATATTTATCAGAGCTCCATAACATCACATATTTTCGGAATCCTCATGATGAAAGAAAAATTTCCATAACATTTAATTGGAATTTAAAACATTGTCCTGACACATTCTTGTGTTCACACAACTACGGTGAGAAGTGATGTTTTGGGAAATGCAGTCAACCCTCCTTCCTTGTATACCAAGGAGCCGCACTAAACAATTTTTGCCGTTTCTACCAAAAGACATCAAAAATTGAGCAATTTCAACATTGAGCAGTGAGTTTGTAATTATAAACCTAGTCTTCAATGCCAACAAGGTCAAGATCTGAATCTTTGGCATTAGAAAGCCTGGACTTCCTGGAGAAGCGAATAACATTTGCTTACCCTATTTACTTTGTTTACACATGTTTTTAAATTAAGAATTATAGTCAATATTGACTAAGAGTGTTACAAAGCAATTCAAACAACAAGATCGAGCTTTTTGGACAACCTTTCATAATTTGTTCAAAGGATAGCCAATACCTGACTATTTTGGATCGATTGATCAATGGGGGTTAGGTTATACATGTCCATCCTGACATCTCCCACCGGTTAGCTATCCCTTGCCAGCACCGATGTGGACTCCAAGCTGCTCCTGGTTGCAACAATAACGAAATGTTTGAAGAACGTGGCTTTCGGGAAGGCTGCTATTTCAATCCAGTCAGACCGGAGAGTTCCTATTCGCAGCTGGATTGGGAATCTAACCTAATATGGAGTGACTAAATTGCCCTACTCAGATTCGGGAATGTTTACTCAATTCGATCCGCGGCTGCGTCCTCAAGGCCAAATACCCGTGCTCATTATGACAGCGCAATGCCTCATGGCAAGACGGCAATAGCTATTGACGACGACGTCAAGATTCAGCCAGGCAGCTGCAGCCTGACCAGGGGCCAATGTTATCATCGCCGAAACCCGTGTTAAGTCGCTAACCCGGGCTAAATTCATATTTTAAAGATACTTAGTTAGTTAAAGATAAAGATAAAGAGTTAGTGACTTAAGGTGGTGATTCCCTTTGGTCACATAAAGTTTGCACTATTATTACTTATTCATTACTTGGAGTTAAGAAGCCACTTTTACATCAAAATGTAGTAGCTTGACATTTTCTCTTTTTAATGCATGCCACGAAACTAATGTTGCTTTTCTAAAATATTTTTAACACATTTTAGAAGAAGTATAATCTTCCAGAATTTTTGCAGACACAAGTAAATTTTTTCGCGAGACATCGGTTATATCATTCGATACCTCCATCAAATAGCTGGGGACGCTTTTTTATTTATTGTGAAATCGCTCTTCGTTATGGAGAAATAAGCTGAAATGTGTGCGTAACCTGGATTCTGTCCACTTTTTCCAAATTTGACAAGCGATTACTTTACCTAGAAACCAGCAATCGGGGCAACTAAAAAAATCGTCCCTTGGTATATTTGTGCAGACCACATTTGTTCGGTAGCAGCCCTCCAGCTTGCATGGTGAATGCTCCACAATCTTTGGAAAAAAATTGGTCATGTTTTTGCAAAAACTACAGTTTTTATGATACCAGCCTACAGCATAGCAGTTGGAAGACGATTATGCGTCGGATAATTTGTCCCTGTGAGACCTTCAGATCGATGCCCTTAGTTTGATTTTACGGCTTGCGTAGTTCAAGAAATGTTGGATTATTTGATTTCTGCAAAAATGACAAGTTTTCGACGCCAAAGCAAGAAAATCGGCTATATCTCATGGTAGAGAAAAGCTAGAAACTTGCTTTAAAAAGCAAAAATGTGAAGCCCAATGAGATCTTTCGAATGAAAATAGTCATAACTGTACAGCAGCTGCCAAACGTTCAGAAATTGGGAAAAACCACTCTGACTGGAAGTCTCGAATTTTTGAATCGGGATTGCGCGAAGGGTGTTAGAACGCTAAAAGAACTCATTTCGGAAAGTTTCGTCAAATTTCATCTTGATTTACGCCGCCAAATAACAATATGTGCCCAAAAGGAATCACCACCTTAAGGGGGGGGGGGTCGCCGGGTACCAAATTTTATAGTTACCGATTTCGCTCATTTTTGGTATAATATACCCCCGTATGTGTCGAAAAACAAGACAAATTTTTAGAGTCCAGGGTCAATCCTGTTAAGAGATATTGCAGTTCAAATCCCTGCAATTTAGTATTTACGCCACTATGCCTCGCTAAGGGCTTCGAAGACGTGTACACATAGGATGACAAAATATGACTACGGTGTATGGCCAATACATCAAATTGAAGCCTCTATTTTGGGCTATTTATTGCTGTGCAAATGATAAAGATATGCCAAGCAACGAGCGATAAACGGCGTTTGAACGATTTGATCAAGCTCCTTCCGGCTGTTATTTACTTCAAAATTCAATTCGCTTTAACTTTCTCATACTGCTTTGGAGAGACTTGGTGCAAGAAGATAAAATGTTCAGGACATCGAGAGCTTCAATTTGATACAAACTTTGGCTATATTTGAAAAATTTGAAAATTTGCCATTTTTTGACCATAGGCCTCCGACATCGCACTGAGGAATGCGTCCACAGTTAAACACCAACACCGGCAATTGCAGTGAAATTTAGCACAGAACTTCCTTTCATATGTGCAAACTGGCACACCGAATTTGGTTGGAATAACTCGGCATTCACCCGACTTATGGACCATTATATCCAAAAAATTGAGAAAATGACGTATTTTGAGGCAAAACGCCAACGCCAACGCCAAACCAAAAGTATGAACTACCCACAAGTAGCAGCATGGATTTTGCGTATGTAAATTGAACCTCTATTTGTGTACTGTGTTAATATCTATACGCGAAATCTGAAATCGAAATACGACGAAACATTTCTTTGGTGATGTTATTGTAAGTCAAATTTGTGCAAAAACCGGCTTCACCCAACTTTGAAAATTTCTAGAAATTCGCTGAGCTAACGCAAAAACTCCTCATATAGATATTAACACGCTACCTTGTCCAGATTAACATTTTGCTAAGTTCTAGCTCATTTGCTCTTACACAGCGCGCAAACTTTTGGTTACAGCGAAATTTTCCTAACTTTTCCGTTTTCCTATGTTTAACACATGTCGGGGTTACCTTTGGAGGACTATTGTGAATGATAGGGAAAGTTCTGCAACAAACGCAACAGTCACGCTTTGCGGACCCATGGGGAGTACAAAATATGTGAAAATGAGAAAAATCTGAGATGGTCGAAAATTGGCGACCCCCCCTTTAACCCGGGTTTTGACATAGATAACATTGGGCCCAGATATCATCAGTCCGCTCCCCGAGATCGTCAGTAGGAGAGCTGACCGGTTCAGCCTGCAACCACCCACGTCACGTGCACTCTAGATCTGTGCGCCCGTCGAAACTTACCATGCCTGTAGACAGCAAGTCTAAAAAATTCCTAAAACCTTTGCTTATAAATCGTGTCTATAAATTTTGAATGACATGACATTACTGTCGATACGTCTGCCGGCCTTTTCAGTCGCCGCCGCCCACAATATTTCAATGACTTAAGTGTAGTTTGCACCAAGTAAGTAGTAATAACAAAACACCAGATTAGCAAATAGCAACCGGCTAGTTCTGTTTTTGAATGACACTACATTCATTTTGTTATACAACTGCCGCTATTCCCACACAACTCTGTGCCGTCTCATGTTTCAGTTTCCCTTAAAAAACTAAGCGTAACCCTATTCTGAAAAACCAGCCAACACAGTTCTTTACTTGAAACTTCAAATTATAATTCCTTTGAACAATATTATTTAACAAATACAACCTTTCGATATCCAGAAAAATTACAAAATAGTGACAGTGGACAGGAACACTGTTAGTCAGGGAATTGAGATGAATAGTTCAAAGGGCAAACACTTTAATAGTCAATTTCAGAATAGATGCCTTTTTAAGAATAAAATGCTATTACAATAACAACATGGTAATATTTAGTTCCAACACATTATTTCTGGGCCGACAAAAGGGTGCCAAAGAAACTCACCAGCCCCAAATACCCCCAAACCCCAAAGATCTCGCCAGCACCCAAATATAAGTCATCACATAAAACAACACTGAAGATACTCAGCGAGACAATAATAATATTGTTGAAGAATTACATTTGAAGCAGGATCAAATAAAACATTAGTATAACTGTATCTCCCAAAACCATAACATGTAAATAGCATAAATAGAATAACAATAAGTAAACAAAAACAATATTGTCACTGGCGTAGAGACTTCGAACCATTTCGACATACACCGACTACGGAGGGGATGATAAATAAATAATAAATAAATAATACTAAATATAATTAAACTAAATATGAAAAGGAAACTATGTCTTCGTTTTGCAAAAACAAAACTTTAAACAGTATCACTAAAAACAGTATATAACTGGAGCGGACTGAATCGTAAAAATCCAAAGAAAAACTTATGAAACTGGTTTCCCAAGTTTTTTACTTTCTACACACACGAAAAGAAAACAAAGTTTAGTTGTTATTAATATTTTTATATTTTACAGTCCAGAGAAAACTCGAACAGACCAGTTTCAGAAACAGGTCAACAAGCAGAGCATTTTCAAAACAAAAAGAACCTAAAATCTCAAAATTTCAAATAAACAAACAAACAAACAGTTTCTAGTTTTGACCTGCTGGCTCTTCAACAGTACAAAACGCACAGTTGTTGAGCGGACTGAAGAAGCACTTTGAGTGAAGGCATGAAGTTTCCCATCTTGGAAAATTCGGGGCCCTGAACCATATGGGTATGAACGGAGAGGGCCGAATGGTAGTCCGACACTTCCACATAGCTGACCAGTTGATGCAAACAGTGAAGACTATTTCCGGAAAGCTAGAAAATGGAACTGAACTTAGTTGAATTGTCAAAATAGTCTAGACTACTAAACTAAACTTGGAGAAAAAAACTAGAACACCTGAAACATAATAATGATAAACTTAATAGAGATACGTACTGGGTATTATGTATTATCAGGTTAGAATGGTTTCGTGGCAGTGTCAAAAAATAACATTAAACAACCTATATTAGTAGTGCATGCGACCTCTACCAGAACCTTCTAAAAACGGCCAGAAATGGAATGCTAAAACAGTTGATTTAGATGAGAGGCCTAATTTCAAAGGGGAATTGCAGCAAAAACCATACCTAAGACGACGGCAATAAACAAAAAAAGCGAGACATCCAGCTGGACTACTCCACTTTTATTATTCTATATCGCAGGGTTTTTTTTTTGTGCATTTTACTGTGCATATGCACACTTTTTTTCCAAAATGCACACTCGAATTTAAAAATGCACACATAAATGCACAGCCAAATTTTGCTTCCGCTAACCACAAAATGCTCTAAAAAATTTCCAAAGTGCTTTAAATTTTAAAAAAAGCTCTAGCTTTTAGCTGGGGGCTGCCGCCCCCAGACCCCCGCTTTTTCTTACGTACTATTTTTCGGTCATGGCAACGTCGCTACAACCTTTCTTTGTTTTATTCTTCCTCACTAAAGCCACTAATGATTGAAATATTTTTGCTTTAGATTGTAAGTATATATTTATACTAGTGTGCGTTCCTTCATCGTCAAAAATAAAAGGCTGGATTAAGCCAATTTTTCTTAAAGCATTTTCTTCCTCTACAACGGTACGACGTGTGCAATGCTAGCTCTCTTATTGCCGTTTGTTAATCTGTTAAAATGGTAAGAAATTGTTCACAAAAATTTCTTTCGTGTTCAAAATTCCAAAAAATTCCCAACTTCTGGGGAACTCCGCCCACAGACCTCCCCGGCGTCGACTTTCAATCTAATTTCTGCATTATTACGTTAGATATATATATTAAATGGCTACCCGCAGAACAGGGCTGAATTACACCAATACGTAATTTC
>JASAND010025969.1:0-27905 GCA_030248195.1 Trissonchulus latispiculum | reverse complement strand
GTTCGAAACAAAATAATCACAGTTTTGCCAAAATGGTTTTTCGACCAAATCTCTAGCTGAAAGCAATAAAGTCCGGCTAATAGGCATTCATAAAAGGTGCATTTCGACGACGTATCGATTGAGTATAACTAAGCCAATTTTGTCCTTAACATGTGGCAGTAATTTTGAAAAAACTGATTTCCTCGAAAATGGACATTTTTTGACCCTAAAAACAGTTTTTTGCTTATACTGACTTAACCACTGGAGATAGCTCAAAGGTTGTAAGAGCAAAGATGTTCATTTTCGAGTCCTCTTTCCAGCCATACCAACCAATCCCGTGTCTTGTCTACCTACTGGGAGCTTAAGGCCAAAAACCGAAACTTTCTTATCTTTTGGCCTAAGAATACGGGACTGGTCCTAAAATGTTAAAGAGCACGGAAATAGGTTATTTCATAAGTTTTAGCAATTTGCATAAAGGATTAAAGCCGTAGGAGTCAAAAATACCCGAAAGGAAACCAGCACCTTAAGCAACCTTAGCGTTGCCTTTGCTGTTTTAAATCCATTTTACCCAATAAGCGATTACGATTTTTTACATAACTTGGCTTTCCCTTAGCCCGGGATTTGCTAGGCCATACACAATTTCGATTTTGAGGGGTCCGGTAACCCTATCTTTATACTTCCCCCTTTTGAAAAGCATGTCTTCATATTAGAAAATTTTATTATTGTTGATTGTTCAAGTTCACTGTGACTAACCTCCTTTAATTTTTACGTTCTTAGATTGTGGAGTATGATTTATCAGAAAGGCGTTACTCTGATTTCTTTCGAAAGGAGCTGAAGTCTGCATGGCCTCGTCTCATTTGGTACCAGAATCGAGGTCTGGTTCAGGGTTTGGCCCCATTTCCTAGTTTATCCAAAGAGTCACTTTCAGAAGAGTTTTCTGTTAAGGGATTTCTGGCTTACACATCTTCCACCATTGCTGTTATCAGATGTAATAAGGTATCACAAAACCAGACACTCTGCATTAAATAGATTTTTCTCACAAGTTGCCAGTATTTGTTAACGTAGTCAATTGAATGAAAGCTATTGTTTACGATGTTTTAGACAATTACCAATGTTTCGATACGAGATTATATGTTTATTGTATTTGTCAAGTGTTCAGTTAAAAGTAGGAATTCGCTGCCTTTTTTCAGTGTTTTATTTAATTTTCATTGTAGGACACTGGGACTCTTGAAGAGAAACTATTGAAAGGATTTGAGCACATTGTTTGGCTCGGAACCCTAGAGGACGGATCGCTGGTGTGTGTCCAAATGGATCCCAGTAAATACTTGGCTGGTCTGCCTCCTCCACTGAAAGTAAAGAAATTTGGGCTTGGATAGTATATGAACTTCAAATATTTGCCTGCTTTTTTGTTGAGTTTTTGTTATTGTTCTGTTTTTAATAAAGTTGTAACTATTTAGTTGGTTAGAGAAAGATGGAACAAAATCAGTTCAAAATCAAGTCGTAACGCTGCTACCTCTTCTTACATAGAAAGAAAGTGGAGCAGTGACAGGAGGGACAATTTCAGCTCAAATTGTTTAGCACCGGATTGCACCAGTCAAGGTTAGCTCGGCGTTAAACTAAACTCAAGTTAACTCGGTGTTAACCTGTTAATTCTCAGTTAATCCGTTGCACGAAATCAGGCTAAGCTAACCTCAAGGTTAACTCTGAACCAACTTAGTCTTCAGCTAACCGAAACTTAACCCTCCCGAATCTACCAGGATTAACTGAGTACTAACTAAATTAGCGACACTTGCACTCTTCATTTTTGGAAATGGACGTGAGGAACTATTCAATTAATGATCCCAGGTCACTTCAGTTATTGTGGACAAAATTTTTCGGAGTATTATAAATTGAGCTCCTGTGATTTGATCCACTACTTTAATGATAGTCTTCAGCTCAGAGTTAAGTCAACGAAAGACTTAGTTCGGAGTTAACTTCAAGATCTCCAACAAAACAGCTGAAACAATGCTTTTAAAGCACTCTAAATGGTTGTTAGGTAGAAATCGTGCCATGTTTTCCCCCTATTTGCGGGTAAAAAACATGAACAAATCCTGTTACTGCCAAAGCTGAGTGAGATATAGGAGAAGTTTGAATATACGATTGGATAGGTATTTGCCCACGGTACATAACAGTATACTCAAACTGATCCAAATCCAAACGAAGAAAAAGTTGGAGGCTTGCTTCCGTATTCATGACCCCCCTTGACTATACCAGTTATTTATCAACTTATGGTGGTGGTAACGTTTACCGCAGTCATTTTCAAAACGTCATAACTTGCTCAATTTATGGACTTATGTAGCAGATGATACACTATTTTAAAGCCTGAAATGAGGACATTTTGGTGATATAGTCAAACTTAGGTAGACACTTTCTACAGTGATTTACACTGAGAAACACGTAAACCTTTTTTAAACAAGGATTTCAGAGTTGATCAAACTTTGCTGTATACCATACTGACGTGGTGTGTCTTGCCGAGGGTTATTTTTTCGCCAGAAGTTACCTATAACCCGAGAAATTTGTCAAAAGGAAATTTTCAAATTTTCACGATTTTTCGACACTTCAAATGAGAATTATACAACTTTGTGAATGCTTCAGCAAAAACCAAAAACCAAGACAAATGACCCTCGGCAATAGTGCGACAAATGTTTCTGTGGAGTACTTTGTCAATTGATTGAGGCAGATCGGAGAAATCCTTGTTCAAAAACCGATTGCCGTTTTTGAGATAACGGTTTGGGTATACCGCTGTCGAATGTTGTAGTTACATGCTGCTGCAATTGACAAAAAATTTGAAGTTTGGAAATCAGCTGGTTTTTAACCCCAAAATATTAAATCTCGTTTATCTCTCGGAATATTGAAGATTGGTCCAAGAACAGAGTTACACGGTTTGACGAGCTCTTTCGATTGAATATGGTTTTGGCTAACTTAATGTAAATCTATAAGACTTACGCACGATTGTACCAAATCGGACTAAGTTAGCTCGGTGTTAGCTTAACAATCACCGAGCTAACTCGGTGTTAGCTATTCTGCAGCTGAGCTATAGCTTAGGGTTAAAGTTAGGCCGTTGCACCTAGGGTTGCGCCGGGGCCGGGCCGGCCCCGTTTCGGCCCGGCCCCGCAAAATTTCTTAACGGCCCGGCACCGGCCCAGCCCCGTTGACTTTGGGGCCCGGGCGCGTATTTGGAAAGTGTACGTGCGTGTCGCGCAATGAGAAAGTGTACGTGAGCCACGCGCACAATTTCAAAATGTACGTGCATGTCGCGCAATGAGAAAGTGTACGTGAGCTACGCGCACAATTTCAAAATGTACGTGCATGTCGCGCAATGTTAATCTGCATCACCGTATATAGTGCGCATCAAAGCTAAAATATATTTTCTGTATATATAAAGAAGTTGGATTTGCTACATATATATTCTTTTACATGTGTTTGGGCAAGTCATCATATTATGGAAATTGTATTTTTTGAAAACTATACATTTGTTTAAGGAACATCAAGCGGCTGTTAATGATGATGTTAATTTAAATCGAGCAGCTCAATAGAATAAACAGGTTTAAAATTATTCCTGAAATGTCGTGTTCAGTTTCTCAAGCCGATTCAATAGAGCAACAGCTTGGATTGACCAAAATTTTTCGGGTCTCAGATGTTGTAGTGACTCAAATTTCTTTCGTTCGTTCTTTTATTTATTAAAGTTTATAAAGGTATTTGCATTTTAGGGTAATTTTTCAACCTTGACCGATTTCCCTCATTTTGCATTCTAATAGATGTTTTAACGAGCTTTTAAAATTAAGTGTTTAATCATAGGAAACCAGATAGGGTTTACTATAATGAAAATGTTGGTCAAGTTATTTAAGGTGCTGCTTAAGGTCTCACAGAAGCCAATTATCGAAGGCATGGTCATCGTCGAATTGCTATCAGTTTTGCAAAACCACGACCAAATTATTTCCAGCGATTGTGGAGAATTAAAGGGGGATAGCTTTTTGGCCCATTTTTCGACTGTCTCCAATTCGCTTTTTTTCACATATTTTGTAGTCCCCATGGGTGCTCAAAACAAGACCAGAGTGTTAACGTAATATTGCTTCTATCGTTCAGTAGAGCCCCTCAAATGTGACCTTGACGTGTGGTAAACAGAGGAAAATGAAAGGTTTAAAAGTTTTCCAAACGTGCCAAAGTTGGGCAAAGTAAGAAAATCCAGGTTTCGCATACACGTTAGTTTATTTCTCCATGACGAAGAGCGATTTCATAATAGCTTAAATAGGGTTCCCAGCTATTTGACAGAGGTGAAACCGTTGACAGTTGATATTAGGTGATTCCAAAATTTACAGGAATTTAATAGGCATATACATTCACAACTCAAAGTAGTTATCAAGAGAGTTGAATGATCAATTCTCTTAGGAATTTATAAATTTTATATTTCTTTCTTCACTAGCTTAAGACCTTCTTCACAGAGGTATCGACTGATATTACCGATGTCTCGCGAAGGATTTACAAAAAATCCTATTTGCAAAAAAGCCTGCAAAAAATCTGTAAAATTATACTTGCTCTACAATGCAGTAAAAAGATTTTTGAAAGGCAAACTTAGTTTTATTTCATGTGTTAAAAGAGAAGCTACATTTTGATATTAAACTGGCTCCTTAACTCCAGGTAATGGGTGAGTAAGAATGAATTTCAAGGTTGAGGTCTCCAAAAGGAATCACCTAGTTAATAAACTGCTTAATTCTTGTCTGAAAAAAGTTCTAGGCTACCATACCAGGTTACCATGTCTCGATATGCAAACAGAATTACCACATTAGCTTCGAAATTTCCATTTAAGCAGCGAATTTAATCCTATTTGATGAATACAACCTAAAATTGCCTGGGTACACACAATCATAACACAATGAATATATACATCCTATTTTGGGTCACATTAGTTTCTCTACGCACTAGCAATAATTCAGTCAAGCTAATCGTCATTCCAAACAGTAACAATAAACAATAAACAAAGTGAAGATAGTATTTTGGAATATATAATATATAATGTATGTCATAATGTCATATATGTAGGATACATAGGATATTTTGCATATACTTATTTTGCTAACATTGGGAGAAAAGGGCCTTGCTGCATGTACTTTGCTGTACGCTGTGTTAACATTGAGCGACGCGCGCGTACATTTTCTGGAAATGCGCGTAGCTCACGTACACTTTCTCATTGCGCGACATGCACGTACATTTTGAAATTGTGCGCGTGGCTCACGTACACTTTCTCATTGCGCGACACGCACGTACACTTTCCAAATACGCGGCCCAGGCCCGTTACACGGCCCCGGCGGCCCCGTGGGCCCCGACGGCCCCGTAAGCCCAGGCGACCCCGTGGGCCCCGTCGGGCCGTCAGGACGTATATAACACACTATTATATATTTGCTGCTGTGTATATGGCAATTTCTTGGTGGTTCTATGTAGTAGTGATATTTCAGGCAGCCTTTTTATTTCAGTTTCAGGCGGTTGCTCGTCGGAATTTCAGATTCAAATTCAGTTTCAGGACTAATTTTATCTGATTTTCAGTTTCCGTTTCAGGTCTCATTTTATTTGATTTTCAGTTTCAGACGGTTGCTCATAGGAACTTCGAATTCAGATTCAGTTTCAGGTCTCATCCAAATAAATTTCAGTTTCAGTGTCATTTTTAGGTGCTGAAACTGAAATACGTACTGACTGAAAATATTTTCAGTTTCAGTTTCAGGTGCTGAAACATCACTAAAGTCTGACACAAAAATGTGTGTACAAAATCTGTAAGGCCTCCAGTGAACTAAATATACGTCGTAACCCCATAAAACCATTTATTTTCGGAATCCTTGCAGCGAGACGAACATTTTTATAAAATTTAAATTTTTTAAAAATTCAAAAATTTTAAAATATTGGTTTTTCGGGGAATTTTTTCGGACCGTTCAAGGTATTCAGCTCACTCATTCCGAAAAATTTTCCCATCCGAAGACGCATCGATTGACACAAGAGCGGAAAAAATCGGTTGAGAAATAAGCATTTTATTCTAAAAACTCGTTTTTCCATTTTCTTTGATGTTTGCCGCTTTTTGCAGCTTTGAATGGTTGTTACTCACGACTCGCTCAACGGAAAATTTTTTCGATTAGATTTTCCGGAGCGCCTAGGCGTCCGCTTTCACCTGCTATGTGTGGTATTTAGAATGTTGACAGTCGATTTTTTTGAAAAATACCACTTTTTGACCCAAAATTTCGGGAAAGCAAAATCAGCAAAAGTGAGTAAAAATAACATAATCATAAAGTTCAAGCTAAGCTGAATCCAACGATATAAAAGTTTTGTTGCTACGACTTATATTGCGTCAGCAGTGAATTTTTAAATAATATCCCTTATTTCAGCTGGTTTTTGCTAGTTTACACTGATTCAGTCAAGTCACGGCGGCAACATTAAAGAGAGCCAAAAACCAGCTGAAATAAGGGATATTATTTGAAAAATCATTGCGGACGCAATATAAGTCGTAGCCACGAAAACTTTATATCGTTGGATTCAGCTCAGCTTGAACTTTATGATTATGTTATTTTTACTCACTTTTGCTAATTTTGCTTTGCCGAAATTTTGGGTCAAAAAGTGGTATTTTTCAAAAAAATCTACTTTCAAAATTTGAAATACCACATATATCAGGTGAAAGCGGACGCCTAGGCGGTCCTGAAAATCTAATCGAAAAAATTTTCCGTTGAGCGAGTCGTGAGTAACAACCAGTGAAAGCTGCAATACGCGGCAAACATCAAAGAAAATGGAAAAACGAGTTTTTAGAATAAAATGCTTATTTCTCAACCGATTTTTTCCGCTCTTGTGTCAATCGATGCGTCTTCGGATGGGAATGAGTGAGCTGAATACCTTGAACGGTCCGAAAAAATTCCCCGAAAAACCAATATTTTAAAATTTTTGAATTTTTAAAAAAATTTAAATTTTATAAAAATGTTCGTCTCGCTGCAAGGATTCCGAAAATATATGGTTTTATGGGGTTACGACGTATATTTAGTTCACTGGAGGCCTTACAGATTTTGTACACACTTTTTTGTGTCAGACTTTAGTATATGTAGCACAGCACACAATTCTCTGTAACGTGACGTTGTGCCAGCCACAGATGGACGCGGGACGAAATTTTTCGGCCCTCCCCTCCGGCCCCGAACTAAATTTGCTTGTTCCGTCCCGTGGATCTCGTAGTCCCGCAAATTTGATAAATCCTATCCCGCAAAATCCGGCATCATTTTCTAATTATATAATTAATTAAAATTAATAATAATTCAGTAATTCCTGTAAACTTTCGAAATATAAAAAACTTTCTGTTTTACAATGCTTCACGTTCCCTATTTTCTGTTAGTTATTTTGAATATATGATTAGATATTTAATAAATTACTATTATTGCTAAATAAATTAATTTAAATAAAATATAATAATATATACTATATCAAATTTAGACTTAGAGATATTCCAGTTTTTTTTGATCGAACCAAAAGCTTTTTGTTTCCACTTCAGCAAGGTTTGCTTAGAAAAGTTGATAGGTAGGAAAGTTAAAGTTCGTCTCTAATTTATTTAGAAAACTAATCTCAATTCCGTTTGTTGATATTTCGTTAGTTTCACTAGTCCAATAGGAGTTAATGTCGCAAGATAATGTTGTATTGTAAAGAAATCAAAGCGTATACTGCAAACTACAATAACGTACAATAACACTTATCGTGAAATTCAACCAGATAATAAAAATAGTATAATAAATATAATAAATACATTTTGTAAATCTCTTAATATCAGCTGAAATGACAACAACAAACTACCATTTATCTATATGATTCCAAAATTCCACAAAACTCCTATAAAATTCAGAACTATAATAGCTAGTCGTAACACTCCCTGTAGTCCTCTTTCTATTACTTTAGATAAAATACTCAAGCTTATTTCCATAAGTAGAAAAAGGCGAAGTAAAATATTAGAATGTACTACAAACTATAATCCTTTCTGGATCATCGATAGCAATAGACCTATACTAAAGCACTAAAACAGTTAAATGGAAATAAAATGGCCCAAACAATTAATGCATATGACTTTACTACCTTGTATACTACATTGCAGTATAACACTATCATTTCTGCTTTAAGCCATATAATAAACAACAAAGTGACTAACCGTATTCATATACGATATGGCAAAGCGTATTGGGGAAACGGTGCACCTAAATATACTACATGCACTAAAGCCGATATTATAAATATGTTACAGTTTTTAATAGAAAACACTTACTTTAAAATGGGCAACAAATTGTACTTCAAGAAATTGGTATACCAATCGGAATAACTGCTGCGCCAACTATAGCTAATCTAACCTTAAACTATTTTGAGCATAAATTTATAACGGACAAAGATAATTCACATCTGGCTAAGTTTCTTATCTACGTCTATAGATACATTGACGATATCACAACCATTAATGACCACAACGTCTTGGAAAAAATCAAACTAAAATTTATCCCCCAGATTTAGAACTAAATAAAGTAAATTCAAGTAATAAAGAAGCTAATGTATTAGACTTAAACATAAGTATCTCTAATGAAACTTTCACTACTAAAATGTATGACAAAAGGGAGGATTTCGATTTTTGTACTTACAAATTCCCTCCCGCAGACTCTTAATATATCAAGTAAAATCATGAAAATACAATAATCTGTCAATTAACACGAATCTGTGAAATCAATGACAAATTAATTCATCTCAGAAAAATACTATAAAGACCTATTTGAAAGTTGTATGAATAGAGGACATTCAAAGAAGATGTTCCTACGCAGCTTAGATAAAACACTTTTTTTGGTGAGGGCTCGACACCGTTTAGGCTCCGCGCGAGGCCCTCCAGGTGTTTTTCTCCGGAGACCGCAAACGGACAAGAGGCGGAGAGAAGAAGACTGCGGATAGAAAACGTAGTCCCCAAGCCAAGCCGTCTTACGGTTATTGCAGTCTCGCCCAGGGCAACTAGTCTGGTTCTTTCCAACACAAGTTGCCCCCCGCATACCTGTAGAGACTAGGATGGCTGAAATCTAGCAGTGCCCACTTGGAAGGCAATTGGAAAAAGTATTGGCTGCAGAAAAGGGTCGGAAGGGAGGCCAAGTCTCAAATAGGAAAGAAAGAAAAGTCCGCTGCCGTCAAGAGTATCGTTTAAATGTATATATTTTGGAAAAATTTTTAATCCCGTTGCACTAGTTTTTCGGCATAAGTTTCTTCGAAAGGGTTATTGGTGTAGGTTGAGATGACTGACACAGGGGGTCATTTTTCACCTCCCATGTCCAGTTCAATCCCAACCTACTTAACCAAATTTCTACCTAACAAATTCCAAATTAAAATTAAACTCTAAAAATTAAAAAATTAAATCACAAAGCTAATAAGTTAGCTGGCTCGTGCCTAGAGCACCATCGGATCCAGTTAGGTTTCCCTGCCTAAATTTTATTGAAATGTTCAAAAACTTATGAGAACTTAGCTGTTGTGTCTTTGCTTTCTTGGCTTTCCTTAGTTGCAGTAGGCTTAAAGCTCCAGCGCTGTATGCAAAGCTTCATCCAATGTCAATTGAAATCGAGTGAAGCTGCTGGCTGTCTTTCCCATGTTCATGTATTTTCTTATCTGAAACGAAAAATCAAAATAAGTAAATTATTCTAAACGTAAGTTATGTGCAGCCGTTCGCTGCAATCTCATAAAACACTTAAACAGCAAAAATGGATTAATGAAAAATTCCAACTTACTGATGAAAATAACGTAACAACACATTATTCACTAATTAATTAAGAATGTATAGCATTTATTTGATTTATTTCAAGATATATTACGCCTTGTGCGTACTACTCACCAGTCTTAGCCTGGAAATACTCTTTACTTATACCAAGAGTACATAATATAAGAGTGTGCCACTAGGCACACTCTCTGTTATCAGAGCAAAACGTATGCTCTGCTCGCTAACGGCCCCCCGCAAGTTAGACCCTTCACTTCAAAGAATTTTGTGCGCTATGTTTGTGCTCTAAAGCTCGAAGCAGGCACAAAATTCGCGCACGCACTGCTTGTGTTTTCGAGCTTAAGGGGGGGGCTACTAAAGGTTTGCCCCGACTTTGTCCGATTGGCCTACTTTTTGGCGAAGATATAGAGCATGGGTGTGGTCAAAAAAATATCGGGTACTGAGATCTTAGCTGCCTTCCAGCCGTGTGCAGCCGTCGGGTTTATGTGCCCGACCCCCCGTTTTTCACAATTACCAACATAATTAATTAAAAATTTCTACTGACTGCTAGGCCCAAGATTAAAAGCTGCCATTCGCCAATATGATTTGGCACATATGTCCCTACCTGCAGAAAAATACTAGATGTCTGTATCTTATCTGCATCTCTGGGAATTGCTCTTCAAAGTTGAAGTTTCGGCAAAAATTTAAAAATTTTTGGCTAACGAAAGGAAAATTTTATTACTGGTACGAGCTATAAGGCTGTAATTTGGCACAAAAGGAGGCCCTATAGGAGTACTCATTTGTGCCAAATGGCTGGAAATTCTGTCGCGTGAAAAATTTTTTATGTCAACTTTAATCTTCAAAAATTGCCAGAATCGCCTTTTTTGGGCAATGGCACCCCAGAAATCGAAAAAATCAAATTTTTTGAAATTAAAATTTTTTGAGATATTTGAACTCAGCGTGGTCGAAAACACACCCGCAAACGATTTCAGCTCGATTAGTGAAGGTTTGCGACTTCTATGGCTGCAGAAAGCCTCTACACAGGATCCGACAGACTGAAAATGGCGATTTTGGCAATTTTTGAAGATTAAAGTTGACATAAAAATTTTTTCACGCGGCAGAATTTCCTGCCATTTGGCACAAATGAGTACTCCTATAGGGCCTCCTTTTGTGCCAAATTACAGTCTTATAGCTCGTACCAGTAATAAAATTTTTCTTTCGTTAGCCAAAAATTTTTAAATTTTTGCCGAAACTTCAACTTTGAAGAGTAATTCCCAGAGATGCAGATAAGATACAGATATCTAGTATTTTTCTGCAGGTAGGGACATATGTGCCAAATCCTATTGGCGAATGGCAGCTTTGAAGCTTGGGCCTAGCAGTCAGTAGAAATTTTTAATTAATTATGTTGGTAGTTGTGAAAAACGGGGGGTCGGGCACATAAACCCGACGGCTGCACACGGCTGGAAGGCAGCTAAGATCTCAGTACCCGATATTTTTTTGACCACACCCATGCTCTATATCTTCGCCAAAAAGTAGGCCAATTGGACAAAGTCGGGGCAAGTCGATTTTAGTAGCCCCCCCCCCTTAAGGGGGGGGTCCACCATGAAAAATTTTATGGTCACGTATTTTGCTCATTTTCACACAAAATTTTGTCACATATGTCCTGTATATCGAGTTTCAATTTCGAGTAGTTTCGTTCAGTAATTAACGAGTAATCGGCTATTAATTGCATGCAATTTGAAAACAGGTGAAATCTGATGTAAACAAAGAACTTAGGGTAGCTTTTAATGGGAAAACGTTTGTTTATGACTTTATTTAGTGATTTTAGGAAGTAGCACCGACGCTGGAAAGCCTTGACCACGAAAATCATTTAACGGCCGATAACTTGACTTTGGTGCATTTGCGGGCAATGGTCCAAGAAGTAAAAATGTTCCCGACAATGAGAGCTTTCGATTGATATAAAATTTAACGTATTTCGAAAAATTTGGAAAATCGCTATTTTTGAAACTATGGTTGTCAGACCCCGATATTTGACCTCCGCGACCAACTGCGTGCACTAACCTGCACCATTTGTGCCCAAACTTGACCTAAAGTCATCAATAATTGTGCGCAAATAGATAGTCTAACACTTTATAGGTCTGTGATGCCATAGCTCTAGGTTATTTGCCAAGAAAACGGGAATTTCCTGCATTTTGCTAAAAATTGAGATTTCTGCGCCAGAGAAATCTCGAAATCGGACAGAGGTAACCAGGATCAATTGGGATCGTTCGAAATGTCTTGTCATAAACTGTGATTTGTAGGAAGTAGAATTTTTAATTAGGGCTTACAGCTTCCAGAATATTTGTAATGAAGTTGCTAGGATCCAGAGTCAGAAAACGCTCTGCTCTCCGGTCTAGTGCCAGAAATCGCTCTGCACTTGATTACACGGAAGGTCAGCACGTCCACTTATAGAAGTAGACTTAGGCACCGGATCTCCGAAAGGTGGTGTTCCAAAATCAGAGATTCCCTGCAGCCAACCTTTGTAGGGGTCTTCTTTGTGAGTTCGTTTGTTGCACTGGATTCCAGCAGATCAGCAAGAGGGGTCAGCACTTGCGTTGATTTGATCGCTGGATTGACGATGAGTCTTCTGCTTCCTGACCAGAACTTACATTTGGGTGGTCCTGATCCAATCGTTAGGCTAACGCGCCTGACTTTCAGAGACAATCGCGCCTCTCTGTTAAACTCTGAGACTCTAGGTCTGACACACCAATTATTTATTAAACTTATTACACGTATTATGGGTACACTCTTTGGCAAGATTACAAATTACAATACAATATGCGTTAATGACAGGGGTCGTTACAAACAGGGGTCGGTACAAACCGTGCAAAACAGATACACTTACAGATCAGTACAGTATACAATTTACTGTACCAGAGTTGCCAGTTACCCGCTTTAGGTTATTATTAATATTATCCTAATTTAGGATAATATTACCCAAGTTATAGGTTTTAGGTTAGGGACAAGGTTCAGTGGTACTTCTTCTTCTTCCTTTTCTCACACTCTGTCTCTACTATACTAACTATTACACTGTCTCCAACACTCGACTAAGTAAGTACCTATATGCTTTCTCGTGCGCCTATATGCTTGTGCTGTGCGACTCTTTATCCGTCCTTATAAACGGATTATCAAACTACAAATCAACAAACTACAAACAAACAATTATTAACTGAATTAAACCTGGGGTGGGGCTAGGGGTGAGTCCCCGAATCGTTGGACACTGCTTTCCCGAGGGTCCGCTCCAACACCTAGACAGGGTTACTGTACGGAACTGGCTTTTTGAGGAAATAGAGAAAATGGGGAGTCACCTGGTTCTGCCTTACTTATTCCTGATTAATGTAAATTAGACAACTACACAGTTCAACGAATCTAGGGCTTCTTCTTCTTCACTGAGGTTGGGGTGGCGCTTAGGCCAGAGACACGGGAGAAACGCCTCCCGACATAGAACTGATGACGAAAATGGTTGAAGTCATGATGAGATCGAAACAAAGAAAATAGTGTTTTAGTTCCTTTTCCAAGTATTAGGTTAGGTCTTTCGGTTTCTGGTTTAACCTCCCTCTTTGATCAGGCGGTGCTACGCTCGCTGTCTCTGTCTTAATCCGCTACTCGGCAATACAAGCCGTCTATGTACCTTCCAAAATGACTGTTCCTGATTATCTGACTGACTGACTGATACGACTGATCCGGACTTCTGCGGTCCACTACTGAGCAACTACTTCTGAATGACTGAGAGACACAAGACTAATGATCCACGGGCAGTTCAGATTCGGATAGAGCAGCGTAGCTTCGTCTCCGCACCTGAATCAAATGGGTTAAAACCCATTAGTACAAGATTATGGTGCGGGAATCGAACCCAGCAACCATTACTCGTTCCTTTGCTTTCCAGGCCCAAAATGTGCATTTCGGGCCCCATTTGAACTTGCAACTTGAAGAACTGACTAAAAACCATTGATTGTTGCCTGTTTGACAATATTAACCGTTTCTGGTAACTTCCTGTCACCAATTGGGCCTTCCTGGCCTCTGCTAACTTGTATTATCAGAATTTAGTTAAACTTGCCGCAATTTCGGCTTGGACGAAGTGATTCGTAAGGTTTCCACCTTGGGCCCGGCTGGGCCTAACTGAACTGGTAATTACACGAAATGTTCTTGAGAAATGTACAAAAACTGTGCTGTTTGCGACCTATATTCAGACTTCATTTGCTTTTGTCCTTTCCTTGCACAGACCGGCCTTCTAGGGCCATTTGGGTGTAAATTGCGTTGATTCTGACCACATTTTGCACAATCTTTAGAGCAAACCGTAATACGGACAAGCATTAGTACTTTCGGCCTATGCTTGGCCTGATTTTGCTGGTTTGTCACGGGAAATGGGTTCACTTCCCGTGACCCAAAAATTACATCAAAGACGTGTACGAAACTGGACGTTTTATGGTGCATTTCTGATATTGGAAGATGGTCATTTGTTAAATACTTATAATAATTGCCCTAACTAATGCCTACCTACCTATTTATGCTAACTAACTAAAACCTACGTAATATTAATGTTAACTTGCAATTGCCTGGTGTTTTAATGTAGAATCCCTAGTAATTGTTTATTTGAGGGCTTGGGACTGAAATAACAAACTTAAAATAAAACCTACTGGCTGACTGTGAGTGAGTTTTTGCATGTAATTAGTTTTGGTTAGTTTAAGTAAAAGGCAAAAACTCACTCACTCACTGTCTCAGCAGCCATTCTACGCAGTCCCTACTTACCGACCTACCGACCTACCGAACTACATCTGCTTCTAAATCTACCTACCCCTTATCCTAGTGCCCTAACAGGGGACGTGCCGAACCGCTATTCGATCCGGTGCTGGCAACCCCAGCAGCCAGCCGAGTGGAAGTCGCGCAAACTACCACCCTTTCACACGAGCACATAATTGCATTCGTGCAAAACTGGCATATAAATTAGCAAAATTTTGATGAAAACGAATTTAAGTAAAAGTTTTATATTCTTGTAGAGCTTGAAAAACTGAACATTTTTTGTGCTTACAGCACCAAAAAATGTTAAGCAATTAGTGAGAAAAACCTAATTAAAGTTTGGTCCTACATATGCATAATTAGCACATCTAATGTATTAATTAAAATGCACACACGCTGGGTTGCTAAATTGCTTCCTTATATAGGCTGGCTTAAACTTGTTCTAATTGTAACCCGTGTAGCTCAAATGGATGAGCACTGGATCTATTAATCCAGAGGTCCTGAGTTCGAACCTCAGCACGGGTCTACTTCTTTTCCTTTTAGCTTGGCCCGTCTTTTGGCCTCTTACATGGGAGTTTATGTGATTACGGTAACGACCGTGAACCCATGCTAGTTTTAAACCAAGCCCATTGATACCTCTCTCTTAACTAAGCCCAACTATTTCCCAATTACTAAAAACTTCAGTTAATTAATACAACAAAACTACAGACATTTTCCTACCTAGTACTCAATGAACTACTAGTCCGCTAATCGGATGTCTACCATATACAACTAAGTTTTTGGATTAATTTCGTAATAGTTCAAACTGTTCTATTCTGGTCTTGATTCGGCTAGTTCTGGATTCCGTGAATGCGGCCCATCCGTCCCCTAATCGCAGGGCAACCTACACGGATGACCGGAAATCCAGCAGGTCTGGCAGACCTAATTGGGGGTCCCCGTGACCCTAGGCTGCGAAACCTGCCTAAATCGCCAAAATTACCTTTATTTCTTATATAAATTTCCTACGACTTTCATTCCAAGATTAGCATTTTCGCAGCAATTACTCGTCCAACCAACAAACATTACTGATTATGATTTATCCTAGTTTTGGGTCCAAATTGCTACTCAATTTGGCCCATTTTCCTGCCTATTATCTGACTATTTTACTCATTCACTCTGGCAGTCCCAATACCCTTATCAAACAAAGGGGGTTTACATGGTATGCCCTCATTCACACTCACAATCACACACTTTCGGATTCACAATTCACACTGCACAAGAGAGGCTAACCTTGAAACCTCACGCTCCATGAGGGGTTTACTCAAGGAGCCACTTACGTAAATTTGGGGGGTCTCATTCACACTACAAATTACAATAATATTGACACAGACGATTACACAGACATAATACGTCCTAACTAGTCCCTAACGAGACCTACCTACTTATAGTATGCATATTTTTGCCCTAATTCTGAAGTGAATTTGATTTGTAACCTCCAGTATTTTGCTGTAAACCCTGGAACTTTGATAACTTTGATAAAAGAAATTATTGTTGGATTTTGGAAACTTTGATTATTTGAATTGAAAGCAGAACGAGTAATAATTGCTTAGACAATTATTACTAAAACAAAACTACACAAATACTTCCGCTAGGGACAGCTTTAGATTGATTAAATTAATACGGGGAAGTCGGCCATTCCCTTTAAAACAACTTGATAATTAATTGTTAAAAGAAAATGGTTCTGAGTTTTTTAACGCCTACTGATTTTCGGGTGAGCCGAACCACACAGATTACAATACACAATCACAATATACAATTACAGACAATTTGGATTAGCTTCAATAGCGCCTACATTTGCAAATATGGCCGGCAATTCCTAATTGCCGGCTGTGGGGAGAAACAGTCCCTAGATTAACTCAGTTCTGAACCTGAGGTCATGACCAAGGGACCTCCTACCTCAACTCAGAGGGTGGGTCCCCACTCAAAATCCCAAGCTTCATTAAAACCCCAAAAACAACATCAATACACAAAATGTTTGGGCGTAAGCCCCTGTGAAAATTAAGGCCATTCAGGCCGTGGCTTGGTTGTACACAGTTAATTTTAAACAAGGCCCGAAGGCCACAAAAAGTGAAGTTTTTTTAGGCCAAAAGGGCCTTTAAAAATCCCTAGAGTGCGTTCCTGGTGTGTTATTTCGGCCGAGCATAGTGCGCTCATCTGGCCCTCAATGTGTGGTGTTCGTCGTGTAAGCTCAGATCTTCCCTTCTGACCAGTGTGGGTCAGAAGGGGCCCCTAACTCGAGTGCTAACCGGGGTGAGCACGTCTTTTATTTATGACGGCCACTCGGGGCCTATTACGAAAAACCAAATATTAAGTGTTAGTTTTGTGAATTCATTTAATAGATTTTATTTTTATTATTTTTTGGCGTTCCCTTGTCTCCTGGCCCCTTTCTTTCTTTTTAGACTTGACCTTTCGGCCGTAGACAAGGGAAGCCGCCCGTTGATCCCAGCAATAATTGTCCTTCCTTGCCAAGACTCTAAGTCTAACTAGAAAAGAAACGGAAGGGCAATTGTTGCATAAAAAATATGCATACCAATAACTACGTAATTTTCTAGAGAATAAAAGTTGGATATTACTACTCTACGTACCTAACTACCTAAGACGGACTATTTTCTTTTCTTTTAAATTATTGGGGAGGGAGTTAAGCCCCCTCCGAACGTAATTTCACACCTTGTGTGTGTGTTAAGTCCTTCTCTGCGAGGCAAGTCTCTGCTGGGAGAGAGCCAGCAGAGGCTCAGGGGATGTGAATGGAAGCATGAATGGGTGTAACCTCACACGTAGTTACGTATTGTTATAAGGTCACTTAAGGTGGTGATTCCCTTTGGTCACATAAAGTTTGCACCATTATTACTCATTCATTACTTGGAGTTAAGAAGCCATTTTTATATCAAAATGTAGCTTGACATTTTCTCTTTTTAACGCATGACACGAAACTAATGTTGCTTTTATAAAATATTTTTAACATATTTTAGAAGAAGTATGATTTTCCAGAATTTTTGCAGACTCAAGCAAATGTTTTCGCGAGACATCGGTTATATCATTCGATACCTCCATCAAATAGCTAGGGACGATTTTTTATTTATTGTGAAATAGCTCTTCGTTATAGAGAAATAAGCTGAAATGTGTGCATAACCTGTATTTTGCCTACTTTTTCCAAATTTGTTAAGCGATTACTTTAGCTAGAAAGCAGCAATCGGTTCAACTAAAAAATCGTCCCTGGGTATATTTGTGCAGAACACATTTGTTCAGTAGCAGCTCTCCATCTTGCATGGTGAATGCTCCACAATCTTTGGAAAAAAATTGGTCGTGGTTTTGCAAAAACTACATTTTTTATGATAGCAGCCTACAGGATAGCAGTTGGAAGACGATCATGCGCCGGATTATTTGTCCCTATGAGACCTTCAGATCGACGCCCTTAGTTTGATTTTACGGCTTGCGTAGTTCAAGGAATGTTGGATTATTTGATTTCTGCAAAGATGACAAGTTTTTGACGCCAAAACAAGAAATTCAACTATATCTCACGGTAGAGAAAAGTTAGAAACTTGCTTTAAAGAGCAAAAATGTGAAGCTCAATGAGATCTTTCGAATGAATGCAGTCATAACTGTATAGCAGCTGCCGAACGTTCAAAAATTTGGAAAAACCACTCTGACCAGAAAGCTCGAATTTTGAATCGGGATTGCGCGGAGGGTGTTAGAACGCTAAAAGAACTTATTTTGGAAAGTTTCATCAAATTTCATGTTGATTTACGCCGCCAAATAACAATATGTGCCCAAAAGGAATCACCACCTTAAGGTGCTGGTTTCCTTTCGGGTACTTTTAATCCTTTATGCAAAGGGCTAAAACGTACGAAATAACCTATTTCCGTGCTCTTTAACATTTTAGGACCAGTCCCGTATTCTTAGGCCAAAAGATAAGAAAGTTTTGGTTTTTGGCCTTAAGCTCCCAGTAGGTAGACAAGACACGGGATTGGTTGGTATGGCTGGAAAGAGGACTCGAAAATGAACATTTTTGCTCTTACAACCTTTGAGCTATCTCCAGTGGTTAAGTAAGTATAAACAAAAAACTGTTTTTAGGGTCAAAAAATGGCCATTTTCGAGGAAATCAGTTTTTTCAAAATTACTGCCACATGTTAAGGACAAAATTGGCTTAGTTATACTCAATCGATACATCGTCCAAATGCACATTTTATGAATACCTATTAGCCGGACTTTATTGCTTTCAGCTAGAGATTTGGCCGAAAAACCATTTTGGCAAAACTGCGATTATTTCGTTTCGAACATCGATTTCTCAAAAACTACTCGACTGATTCCGGAGATTTTCGGCAGAATCGAAATTCGCACGTCTGCGGAGGGACGTTTTTCTTGGTTTGGGCTAAAACATATTGAGTAGCAAGAAAACTCAATGCGAAGTTGCGAAATTTCGTGTTACTGTGCATTTGGCCGATTTTCTCGACCGTTAAGACCTGCTGAGCCAAATCCAAAAAAACGTCCCTCGGCGCATATGTCCTTCATATCGTGGCACAAAAAGAACTTTTGGAAGATTCTTCAGTTTTGAGAAATCGATGTTCAAAAACTTTTGGTCTATATTCATCCTGTTAGATGTCAGCTTGCCAGAACATTTCTGCTATTTTTTGCTAATTTTGTCAGTTCTGTAAGCTCATGTGAATATGTCGCAGTCTAAAAGCAGTTTCCGTTTAATTGCAATTAGACGGAGAATTTCAGTCTAATTGCAATTGGGCTAGTCTAATAGCATGAGACTGAGCGAAATGCTGTTAGACTGAAAATTTTCAGTCTAATTGCAATTAGACGTACTATTGTTCGTCTAATTGCAATTGGGCGAACAGAGCCTCGTCTAATTGCATTTTGATATAAAATCTTTTGCTTAATGTATAAGAACAGCGCTTCACTGAAACTGTATACGGAGAAGGGCACAGAAAGTCAAAAAGATATTTTAAGAATAGCTTTAAGAACAAATTAGAAATACTTTTCGTTTAGATATTGAAAACTTGAAGACTTTATTAGTGCACACGTCTATATATAATTTGCTTTTAATTTTAAGGCATCCGAAAGCTTAAAACTTTCAAACCTTGACCAATCGAACTTTAATTTGGTTTGCAAGCATTGAACACTGTGGAGTGGGGAGGAAATAATTTTAACAAGAAAATCTATTTTTATTGCATAAAAGGTTTTGGTTTTGTGGGGTTTCGCATTTATTTGTGAATTACTATTACCGTTTCGAAAATTATTTCGAAAAGAATATTATATACTGTTACTTTTTTATTTTAACCTATCTATTACTTTGAGGATTTCTGTGCAATAAGAAAAAAGTTCGTGTAAGTTATATAATATAAAAATATTGTAAAAATTGTATAGAAATTTGATATCCAATTATGTATTAGTTCGACTGGTCAAAATTTGAAATTTTCAGCTTATGGAAGTCTTCAAATTCTAATAAATTGTAGATAATTTCTACTATGTTTTCAAAATCCTTTGGAGTATCCTTTAAATCCTTTAAAGTCTTCAAGTTTTAAATATCTAAACGAAAAGTATTTCTACTATGTTTTTAAAGCTATCCTTAAAATATATTTTGACTTTCTGTGCCCTTCTACGTATACAGTTACAGTGAAGCGCTGTTCTTATACATTAACCAAAGGATTTTAAATCAAAATGCAATTAGACGAGGCTCTGTTCGCCCAATTGCAATTAGACGAACAATAGTACGTCTAATTGCAATTAGACTGAAAATTTTCAGTCTAACAGCATTTCGCTCAGTCTCATGCTATTAGACTAGCCCAATTGCAATTAGACTGAAATTCTCCGTCTAATTGCAATTAGACGGAAAATGCTTTTAGACTGCGACAAATATACAGATAATAAGCTTTAAAACGATGTATAAAGCCCTTTGCAACTCCCAAAATTGCGAAAGTTATAGCGTTTCAAAAAATCACCACAAAAGCACTGCACAAAAGGATACCACCACCTTAAGGCCAATATTGCAAAATTAAAATGTAACTAGTCAAAACTTCTTTTACTTATAACTTTCGCAATATTGGGAGTTAGGCGACCGGGTTTGGAGTTTTAGAATCAGCAGAGAATTGCCTTTCAGATAAAACCAACTTATTATTTTGACCAAAAATATGACTAATTAACTAATTATCACCTAACTAATGCAAATTAAGCCTAATTAACACCCATGAACACTAATTAACATGATTCCATGCTATTAATGGACAGATTATGACCTTATTTTGACCCATCTTCCAATATTCGCACCTATTAACTGCATAAAACGTTTTAAACTAGAAGTTTCTTGTTAAGTTGCTGGTTATTAAACAACTTCCTTCGTCGAACTTATTTTTCCTAGATGATTTTCAGCTATTTTAAACAGCTTCTGGGTGGTTTCTTGATAATGTGAGGCCTTGTTCGTGGCCTGGGAAGAGTAACGACTCCTCCATTATACGAAAAACCGTATTAGGGCCTATTGCTGACCCGGGAAGGGTAACGACCCCTCCATTACTGACTGATGACCTACCTAAGCTTCCTTAAACTACGTTCCACTGAGATTCTATTCCATTTTCGTGTCATTTGCGTGCGCGTAATACTATTGTTGTCTTATTCTTCCTATTTACACCAGAACCTATGTCCCTAGTAATAAGTTTCTGGGGGGTTTCACACTGACTGGCACCTCTGGTAATTGCAGGACAGTTACTTTATACAATGCTTGGACGTTTCGCAGTTCACATCAAGGTTTCACAAACACACCATTCATAACCAGTACATTAGAAACTCAGATCAATTCCCTCAAGAATCATGATCTACTACAGATTGAGCTTTTCCCGGTCCGTTTTTAGGTTTTATTTTGCCTTTTCCATTACAACCTCCACAAGTAAAAGGGCTAGGTTTTTAACTAGGGGGGAAAAGATAAAACAATTGAGAAATTCCCCAACAACCATAACTTGTGTCAAAATACCATCATCATTTCACCAGTTCATTAACCAATCAATTGCATGAATATCACTGCATCAATTCCTGAAAGACGGATAAAGGCTTGCGTTTCGCGTACGGTGCGGTGAGTTCGTAATCACTCTCAATACTCATCAATGATTTATTATATTATTATCTAAAGCTACTTAACTACTTCCTATCTTATATTCGCTAGCACTTATGGCCATCTTGGCCCTTACAGAGTACTACTACCAACTGCCGTTACTAATTATAACCCATCGCTTATCCTGGGCGGGGCCCTTGCGGGGTTACCCTGTGTTACCCAGACACCCTTATGCTTCTTCCTACTTATCCTGGGCGGGGCCCCGGCGGGGTTACCCTGTGTTACCCAGGCACTATTATGCTTCTTCCTACTTATCCTGGGCGGGGCCCCGGCGGGGTTACCCTGTGTTACCCAGACATTACTGTATTCCTTCCAACTCATCCTGGGCGGGGTCAATGCGGGATTACCCTGTGTTACCCAGAACCTACTAACGCTCTTCGACTACTATCTCTATAGCTCTTCTACTGAGCTCTTCTGCTAATATTACTGCAACTCTTCTACTGGGCGGGGTCCCTGCGAGATTACCCTGTTTTACCCAGACACTAAAGCTCTTCGGCTAATGCTATAACTCTTCTACTACTGGGCGAGGTCCCTGCGGGATTACCCTGTTTTACCCAGAACTGCTAAACTTCTCTAAACTTCTATCTAGCTTCTCTTCACTTCGCGTAACCTATTTACGAAATCTTTCCCTACCTAAATTCTACAAACTACATGATTAAAGGCCAATCGCGGCCCAGTTTATTAACGTTCTGCCAATCGCGGTGTGAACGTGGGCGTTCTGCCAATCGCGGTGTGAACGACTTAACCTATTTCTGAGTACCTTGTCCCTTATAAAAAATGTCGAAAATACCAGTTACTGTTTAATGGTTCCGTTCCATATTATTCTTCAGACAATATAATCTTCATGACCAAATACCGACACGGCAAGTTATTTCTGATTCATTGCTACTCTATTTCTACCTCGTTCAAATCGTCAATTCCCGTTTTTCAACTCCTTCCTCAATAACTGATAGGGTTACAAACACAACAATTAACAAAAACATCAAGTACGATAAAGATTGCATCAAATCGATTCATAGGGCGTGATCTTATCTTCTCCGTCTCTAATTACTAATCCCAGTCGCTAAACTTTTCGTGAACTAGAAATGTTATGTTTAGGAAACCGTCACAAGCAACACACTGAACAATAAACAAAGACCCACATAACGAAAACAGAACAACCAGAACAAAAACAACGTAATAGAACAAACAACCGGAATTTACAAATTACTAAGCCTATACACAGTGCAGACATCTTACGTACTAGCTGCTTAGTAATGACACAATACAAGTACAAGTAATATACAGCAGTAATCATAACAAATAGTGAACAGGGTAATACCAATCTGGCTAAGTATTATACTCGTTTTGAGTTATCTTACTCATCTCTCTACACCTCTTACTCTCCCTGTACAAAGCTGGCTAATTCTTCTTCCTACTTGTCCCAGGTCAAATCGCTGACCTTTTCCCAAACCACGACCAAACAATCAAATAACAAAACAAGTCATCCTATACTACAGTGCACATTAATCATTCATTACAACTACAATTACTGCAACCTAGCTAATCACTTTTTACAACCAAGTATTTTTGCGCCTTTTTTATAGTTGTCTTTAAACCAAACTAGCAAAAGTTACTGTACAATCCTCCGAGTAAAACAGCATCTTTTTGGCCTTTTCCTGTAGACAGCTACACATAATCAGAACAATACAACACATCATAGACATCGAATTACACAAAATCAAACAAATATTTTTTTCATTTTTGTATATGCTATTTTTTTTGATGTTTTGACAATATAACCTTTTTTGTAGTTTTCCAATAAAATAGGGTTATACAAAATGTACATACTAATTGCACCGATGGGGAGGTGGGCCTTCTAGAACGTCAGGGTGATCGTGGGGCTCGGGGAGGTCCAACAGACGGCACAGGTAGTTTTCCATCCTCTCCTCTGGAGTCAGAGGGAGGCATTCCGGGCAGGTACAGAGGTTCTCTGCCTGCTGCTGTTTGACGGAGGCAATGGCCTTCTGTCGGCAGAGAATGCGCAATTCTCCAATCTGCCGCCAATACTCTACGACCGGAATGATTTCCTGGTCAAGACAGCTTTGGAGCGCTTTCAGCTCCCTTTCGACATAAGC
The DNA here is from genome assembly GCA_030248195.1 of Trissonchulus latispiculum. Taxonomy (NCBI): domain Eukaryota; kingdom Metazoa; phylum Nematoda; class Enoplea; order Enoplida; family Ironidae; genus Trissonchulus; species Trissonchulus latispiculum. The sequence goes on along the minus strand of JASAND010025969.1, from coordinate 4,132 downwards.
GGGGACGTGGTCCTTCCACTCCCTAGGAAGCAGGGGAACTTCCAGAAGGTCCACGGGAGGGAACGGATCTAGATCCGAATCGCTCTCCTCAGATGAGGACTGGACAGCTCCTTCGACACAGATTTCCCCGCCAACCGCCGGCTGACGGTTGGCAGGCAGACGGTCCTCTTCGGCATGGGTGACGATCACATTCGCGTACTTTTTCAACCAATCGGGCGCGTTGGCGTGCACTATGGAATCGACGTTGGAGGGTACCCGGGGATTATAGACCCGGGTACGGATTTCGCGGAACCTCGGGGTGGTTGGGGTCTGTTCTTTATCCGGTTCCGATTCCTCATCTTCATCTTCCTCTCCTTCCCCATCACTCCGATCCTCCCCGGCTAAAAAGGGCGTGTTTTCCGACTGGGGGGTGGAAGATGCGGGAGAGGAGGGCGTTTCGCAGGAATTTCCTGGGTTGCAGAGGGTGGGGTAGGGCGCCTCTGCCCCGAAGGGTGGCTCCGGAAACAGGGGAACTTCCACCCGGAAGTTTGGGTCATTGATAATCTGGATGATATCCTGTCGCATCTGTTCCAGAGCGACGATGAAGAGGGCTTCGTCGGCCTTAGTGAACCCAGTGAGGTTGAGTCGCTTCAGAAAGTAGCGAAAGGCAGACTGGACTCGATCATGAGGTGTCATCCCCGGGGTGGCCTTGATGCAATTATCGTACTGGGTGGCTGTGAGCCGGAGGCGTAAACCAGCCTCATCGGACTTAGCCTGGAACCCCGGATGCATCAGTGAGGCAGGGTAGGATTTACCCGATGACATCATCTCCAGGAGGCGACCAGCATTAAAATGCTGGGGTGTGATGAGGGTGTTCATTGAGGTCCGTGACAGTGGTGTACTTTCCCACAGCATGGGGAACAGTAACTGGGCATCTGGTAGACGCCTTTGGCTGACCTGGAGCCGCGAATGGGACTCCACATTGTGGACACACATCCGCCTTAGAAGCCTGGGGGGCCGTCGTACACGGCCGGAATCCCACAAAGGGGACGTTGGGGACTGGAGCACGGGAACGGATTGGCCGCCCGGCCAGGGTAGGAATTGGGACTCTAAGTCCCGGCAGGGTCATCGGATTCCTGAAGGCAGGATTGCTAGCTACCTCCATCAAAGGGGAGTAGCTTCTGGGGGCGGATTCCACGTTTTGCTGGTCCGACATCTTAGTGGTTCCTGAAATGATGACATGACATTTGTTATCCCAGTCATCGCACATCTGTTGATTCTGCCATCAATTTGCGTTAGCGTCATTAGAGTACCGACTCAAGGACTGCTAATTGTGTGCTATAGAGTACCGACTCAGTAGCTATTCTCATTTTCTGAAGCATTGCAGCTTCGTATGGACAGAGTATCGACTCCGTAGCTATTCTTAATCACTGAAGCATTGAGGCTTCGTATTGACAGAGTACCGACTCCGTAGTATTTTCCTTCAATCTAGGCTTCCATGGCAGTAAGGGAAGGTGCAATTAGTAACCAATATTGGTGATTTGTATACACGAAAATATTCATAACTCATATTTTTGGGCGGAAAATCGCTTCCTTTTTATAATAAAAACAACTCCCAGAGACCTGTTTCAGGCTTTCACTGCACACATATATTTTACAATTATGAATATATAAGCAAACAATAGTGTCAATACAAACATATTTATATACAGTTACAATCGTGGCGGATAGTAGCTGGACCTGGGCCGCTTTTCTGGTGGCGGTCCCAGTGACAGATTCTTCATCCCAGGCATGGGCAGAGACGCCCTGGGACAGTGGCAACAATGGCAGTGGTTGCCGTCTTTCGGCTGAGGCGCAGGGCCGGTTCGCTGGTCCGGCTTCCGCGTGGAATTGGCAGGGTTAGGCTGCCAAGCGGAACGGCCGACGGGGCCGTGACGTTGGGTCGGCTGGCGCGACGGATAGTCATAGGGCTTCCTTTGCCCTTCAGAGCGGTCGTTCCTCCCCGCGCGGCGGTGTTACCGGGAGGGCCGGCGTTTCTTTTGACGCCGGCTAGGGCCAGAGGATTCTGATGCGCCGGACGGTCCGGCAACAGGCAATGACGGATGCCGGGGCCGGAAAATCGGCGAGTCGGCATGAGGCCGTTTCTTCTGAGCCTCGTGATAGTTGTGGCGGCGCAGATCAGGCGCTTTCAAGGCAGCGGCCACCCGCTGATAGTTATCATAGTTCAGCACGTACGTCTGGCCGTTGGGGATGGCGATGGGATCCTGGGGCCGGAAGTGGGTCCCGTCTGGTCTGAAGGTGTAGCACCCCCAGATCAGGGAGGCCCAGGCTGGATCCTTCTTCATTTCGGCCGTCGGGTCCACACAATCATGCACGTACACGATGGTGGGAAACGCCCGCACCATCGGGAACGGCTCCTGATATTTCGGGTTTTGGCCGAACGACTCCTTCAGCCTTTCGGCCTCGCGCTGATAGACGACGCCGGGCTTCTCTTCTGGCTGTACCCGGATTTCCGGGATAACCAGGATCTTCGTCAGCAGCGGCGACGTGATGGCCACGGCCACCCGCATACACCGGACGGGTGTGGCCATGTGGATGGGCAGCAAAATCGGATCTGTGCAGCCCGCAATTTCCTTGATGGTATCGACCACCTGGTTGTTCTGCAGAATGGCCCCGCCGATGATGACCACGCGAGGGGACGTAGTATACATCCCCTCCGGGTTCTGGAAGTAGGCCCGGAAGAATTCGAGCGACTGGCCCAGGATGTTGGTGGCCAGCGATGTTTCAGAATTGATGGCTACCCATCGCTTGGTAGCCTCCACCGACGTTTTGAACTCCCGGCATCGGAGGTCCAGATGTTCGGCATTGATGCCCCAGAAGGCATCCTCGGTGGCCTCCATAAGCCGACGGTTACCAGTATCCATCAGCTCCTTTTGAAAATATGGGATGGAGTACTTTGAGAAGAGCACTCCACCCATAACCAGCGTCTTCAAGACCTGGTGGGAATGCGGATGGGTCAAGAGGCGCTCCAGCTTGATGATCCTCTTGCCCGCCCTCTTGACGTCCTTGGCCGTCTCCTCCTTGTAGAGATCCTTGGCCTTTTTGTAGGCACCTGCCAAATTGGCCAGCGTGGCACAATAGTGGTGCTCCGCGGTCAGGCCATCCTTCTTGAGGTGCCTGATCATGATGGGCCGGTTGTTGACATCTTTGCCCGGATGGGCAGCAAAGTTGGAAAGCGAAGTGTACTCGGTTGAGTCACTTCGGAAATACAGGAAGTCCTCGGAGGCGGCCGGGACATAGGGCAACTGGAACAGCGAGAGCTTGCGCAGCTGTTCAATCGCACTCTGCTGGATCTGGATCTGATTCATCTAAAATAATTGAAGGAATAAATAACCACGAAACCTGCGAAACAGGGGCGTTTCTAGCCTCTTTTCTACGGTGCGTTATGGTAGTTATTAGTTAGATCTGCGCTCAGCGTGGTATCGACCAACGACAATTTCTGTCCCAATTTGGGAGACTGGTGTTCTCTGGTATCGACCAAAAATGCGTGACATTCGCTAGCGCGCGAACGTGACCTGGTATCGACCAAGGGAATACTCCGCCAATAATCTAGGGATTCCATTAACAATACAAGATACAGCATAGGTAATATTATACAATAATTATAAACACATTAAAACTACCTTCACCTGATCTACAATACATTCTTAAAATAAGCAATTCATTTATAGAGAACATATTACAATTATAACAGTTACATCTTACATGTGGTCGTGGTGGGCGGAACGGAGGGAGTGTCTCTCCCTTGGCAACTCTGGTTTACAATAATTAACACACACTTGGTAGACAATCAAATACCTTAGCTAAATATAACATGCATAATTCCCTTGTACGCCCGTAACGGGTTCTCCTTTGCTATTTACATTAAACTCTAACTACTTCCAATACTTTCTTTATAACTCCGAAATCCTTTCTTTTCAATTAATAAACTACCGTCTACCTTTTTGACATAAAGCATTTCCTTTTTATAATACATTTTTTGACATTTTATACCTTTTTTGTGATTTTCTTTGTTATCAAATTGGGAACGAGGAGTTGACGATGCCTTTGTTAACGAAACGCTTAGTTAAGATTTAATGTATATATATGTATA